>JBBPRG010000078.1:0-24688 GCA_038092895.1 Chalciporus pseudorubinellus | reverse complement strand
CAAAGTTGGGTGAGTTCGGGGGAAGTTGGAGCATGGCGGTCGACCTCCGCGGACGATACGCTCGGAATGACACTGGGATCGCTGTCGCTTGGTGGTAGACACACTTCCATCAATGAGGACTCGGGTACACAGGTGGACGCGAGGCGGGGAAGGGGTTGGATAAGACTCGTCTCTTGGTGTCTCCAGCGAAGGGGAGGAGAGAAAACGAACCAGAACATTCCCCAAGAGTTGCTCACCAAATGTCAGTTGGAATGCATTATGCCAGCACCGCGATCAACAACGCGATCGAGCTGGCCGCGGCACTCGTACGTCGTCTACGGCACTTCACTGACAAGTACTCATGAAGATGTCCTTGTCAACGAGTAAAAGACACGCGTGCAGACAAAGACAATCCCGGGGAGATCATTCTTGCAAACTTGAACTACCTCCGCGGAATCGAAACTTGAATCCTAAAATACACAAGAACTTGAAGGAACTTCGTTGTCCAGGGTCAGCTCCTGGCTCTAGCGCCGCCAACGAGAGATACTATAACCGGTGTGGTAGAGGTGGGAGCGGCAGGGCAGCATGGGCGCGGGAAGTCCAGGTCGGCGGGGGATGGGAAAGACATACCTGAAAGGGAGTGAATTTGGATTACACTGCCCCAGGTTGAGCGTTCCTCGTCTGCTGTAACTTTGGCTGCTCGTTGCCAACGTCGTCGTCGGACTTGCAGTCAACTGCGGTCGTGGTCCGTTCGCAAGGCAGGAAACAGCGCAATACGTGTCGTACATTTTCTGGCTCTGGTTCTACTTTTTCTTGTTGCCATTCACACTTTCATTGTTGATTCCTTTCCCCCGGGAGTTCTTCTCAAGCCAAGTTATTTCCGGCTGATTGATTTGTGCGATGGCCACGGTGTCAACTTTCCAATCTTCGCGACAGCATTCGACAGTCTCTCCGAATCTTTCTCCGAACATCCATCTTAGCCTCCTCCAGCACGGACTTGCCATTTCAGATCTCGACTTCAAGGACAACAGATATCCTTCTCTCTCTCTCAACTCAAAACCAACAAACAGAACTCCCTCAATGATCCTCGCCTCGGGCGATGCACACGCGAGGGATGACCCCGTTCCTTTCTCCAGCGGTAGCCAAAGGCTCACTTCGGCTCCTCTCGCCCTTTCCGGATCACAAAGGGCGGATGTTCCCAACGACAGACGAACTCTCAATGATGAAAAACACCATAATTCACATCCCTCTGACACCGACGGACTTCCTTTCAACGCGGGCTCTTTTCCCCTTTCTGAAGGATCAACTCGTCGTGTCGCCGAACGGTACAGCCTCGACGATAACAACAACAACAGCACTACCATCGTCAACACTACTCCCCTGCTCAATGCTTCCAGTCTCATCGACTCCAAGTTGTTCAACGACTCTTTCAAGTCTTTTGGAGAGTCTCTCACACGGTCTCCACCATCCCCCCCTCCAATAACCAGCGCTCGCGATTTTCCTTCTTCCCTGCACCCTGCAAACATGCGCCAATCTTCATATCCCCCGACAGATGGTGCTGCTCTTTCTAGCTTATCACCTCCAAATGCCCTTTCTTCCTCGAGACCATACAGCCCCACGTTAGCTATCCCAATATCAACCAACCCCCGTGCCAACCCACAACACCCAACTTACATCACTCCTTCGGCAGCTACTCCTGACCCCATCAATCCCATTCTCTCACCAAACCCTCCACAACCTCAGGAAGAGGTATGTATCGAATGTGCGATGCGAGATCAGGATATGGCCGATGTTGTCGTTGTTGGTCCAGGTATCTGGGACAGAGAAAGTGACGTGCTTTATGAGGAACTATTGAGAAGGGAAGAGGAAGAAGAAGCTGCGGGAATCTTGCCTTCCGAGTGTTCTTCCAGACCTCGGGCAAAGGCTGGGCGTTTAACCGAACAGAATTTGAAAGTATTGACCACGATGGTTCGTGCCTCTGCTGTTATTGCTACGCGGGAATCCTCATGTTCCACTGCTTTTAGAATCCTAAAGAACCTACGGCAAGGCAGCAGACTGTGGATGCCTATGTGAAGGCTCAAAGATTATTGCTCGAAGCCGAGGCGTTGGCCCATGCTCGTGCCATGCAAGAATCGATACAGTTGGAGAACAGTGTTCGGGACACGTATTCCCAACTTCGCCGTTCGGCCTACGACTTAGGTGTTGTCGATGATAACGCGTTCAAACTCAAGCCACCTCGTGCTACAGCCCCGACCAATGGAGTTGGTGCACACCACATCCGTAGCTCGTCTCGCGATATCACTCTCTTGGACAACGGACTCATTGTTGAACATGTTGATGTCCGACGTGAAGAGAGGGAGGAGAAGGAGCGTAAGCGGAGGCAGGAAAGGCGCGACCGCAGTCGACCGCGCAAGTCCTCTCGAGGTTCCGCGGTGGATGTCACGTCGCTATACTCGTCGCACAGCGTGGCACCTCTAACAGACAGTGGCCTTGGCGCAATGCAGAGCTCGAGGTACTCTGCCATCAGCATGCGGCCGGCGAGCTCCTTGACTGTTCCGATCGAGGTTCAGCCAAGTTTGGGACAGGTTTACTCTCAAGCATCGTTCTCGGATGCGCATAGCCCAGGCTCTGTGTCACCTCGGCGGTCGCGTTTCTTCGGGTTCAAGAATCTGAGCTCTGCTTGGCGAAGCCAGGACAGCTTAGCCCAGTCAGGGATGTCAGGAAGTATGATTGACATGCAGTACGTGGCTTGATCCTGGTATGCGTGTTCATTGACTGATTCTTTTTCTCAGCGTCGCATTGCAACGCGAGGTGAATCAACCTTACTTGCGATCTCCAGCAGGACAGAAAAGTACACTATCCACACAAAGGCACAGTCAACTTTGGCCTGCGGTTACCAACGAGGAGGATACGTCCGCGGCACCCACCGACGAAAAACCGAAGAAGAAGCGCAACGGACTCGCCAAGATTTGGAACCTCGTCAAGGGAGGCTCTTCGCACAAGGATGTGGCTCAGGTAGCCGGTCGCACCTCGGTGCAATCTCTGGACCGCCACGAAGATGACTCTCCTCTGGCGCCCCCGCCGCCATTATCGTACCTTGTAGAGCGTGGTCCTGGGGAGCATCATAGCGGTGCGGGAGGTCGACATGCATCGACACCTTCATTGCCCTCGTCCTCCCCAAGGAATGGTGGGTTCTCCTCCGTTGGTATGTCACCTTCCACGGCTCCATCCAGTCTTCTCCCATCACCAACATCTTCGCGCCCCTCAGGCGGTAATGGTGATGGCAACGAGAGGAAGAACAGCGGGCAAACAGACGAGAAGGAGGTGCTTGATATGTCCCCGGATGAGAATGGCCGACTCCGGGTGTCTATCCACCCAGTCACGTCCGAACCAGACATGCGTCTAAGGCTCCAACAGACGACATTCGCTTCCACGAACGGCATGACGTTGCCCAAGTCTGCTGCTTCGCGTCCTCAGCTAATAGTTTCTCGAGAAAAATCGCTTCCTCCTCTACCCGGGGAGGTGAAACTTCGAGCACAGCACGGCGCAACTGGAGATCTGAGACCACAGACGCTCTACTCTTATGACCCTCGGCATCTTGTCCAAGATGACCTCACACCTCCCCAAGCACCCTTCCGTAATGAAGCAAGACGACAATCATTCAGCGGAACAGGGAGTCCTAACCTGGGCATCCAGACAATGCCTCTCGCTGGTGGGACACTGAGTGGAATGTATGGTGAATTCGGTATATCTCGTCGGTCTCTTGGTCGTCTCGGAGACATTGAGGAGAATCCCCCCGTTCCTGCTACGCCAACCAAGCGGAAGAGCAAGTTTGGCTTCGCCTCACTCCTTGGCAAGAAATCATCCACCCCCGTGGAGAATAATGGATATAGCTCGCACGAATTTCCTCGGCTGACGTCGCCAGCGCTTGACGGGAATGACGATGGTATCGCTATCCCATACACCGGTTCGATATCTCGCCAGAGTGCGGCTCCCCGGTTGTCTGTCGCTTCTCGCAAAGCTATCGAAGAACGTGTCGAACGGGATAGAGAATTTGTGGCATACCGTTATCCCTCGCAGGCCCAACCTCCGGTTGATCTCATCCGGTGAGATGACTTATGGCATATTCCCGACGCCTTTTCGTTTCCGTCCTAGCATCGTTACCCTTGCAGTTTGCACTTGAGGAATGTGTGTCTATCCATGCCCCCATTGATCCGCTTTCTTTTGTAGCTTTTTCCTGCTCATCCACCATCATCTCATTTACTCCATCGCCCACATCTATTTGATTCAGTTTGACAGCCAGCACTCTTTTCTGGAACAATGCGTTGCTTTTTCAATCCACTCAGACCCTAATCCAATCTTTGCTCTGGACTATGATCATTGATTGCACGGCCCCAGTTCGCTCTCTCGCACACTCTGTATAGTCTTCGCTCAACACGATGATCGTTCCTTCCACTTACGAAGTTGGCAGTTCAGTAACATTTCTTGATTTCGCTGTCATAAATTATGATATGAGCTGTATATGAGTTCATTTTGTTTCTCCTTTGTGTCTCCCAGACCTGTGTCGTTGAGCAAATGTGCAGTGTTGTTATCATGTGACTCCGCGATGAGACGCGTCGCGTGAGTGTACATCCTCTCGACCCTTGTGATACACCTGACGATACACAATCATGGTACGCGGACAGTGACTTGCAATCTGGACTATTGACCTTTTCAGGCGCCCCGAGGTCTATCTGCCGAAGAGAAGCGCGTCAAGCTCCTCGAGATATTCCATGAATCGGCATGTCCCCTGCTTTGCCTTTCTGCAGAGAGCTAACTTCCTGGAGCAGAAAGACTTTTATCAGGTAGGACTATTCAAGTTCTCTTCGACAGGATTACATTCATCACCGACGCCTGCACTAGCTCAAAGAACTAGAGAAGCTCGGACCAAAGCTCAAGGGCATCGGTAGGCCGGCCTGTCCTGCTCACCCTCGATATTGGTGTAATTCCCTCGACAGTGTCTCAGTCTGTCAAGGAAGTATTGCAGTCCCTCGTCGATGATGGTCTCGTTCAAAGCGACAAGATTGGATCCTCTAACTGTTCGTTCACCGGCACTCGGAGGTGGATATATGCGCTGATCCTCAACGAACCTAGTTTTCTGGAGCTTCCCATCGCAGCGAGGAAGCATAGTAGGGAGGAACAGTTTGTCTCGTGGCGTTTGTTCACTTTTCTTTTCAGCTACGAAACAGGCTGGACGCAGCGAAGGAGACGAAGATGAATCACGAAAACCAAGTGGCCGAGTTACGAGCGACGTTGGATCGGGAGAGGGCGATGCGACCCGAGAGCGTTTGTCTTCCTCGCATTGATCTCACAAGTGAATGATGATTATCTTTCTTTCAGACCACACGGACGATCGCCCTTCAAAAGGTTGCAGAAGCCAAGGACAAGATCGCCGCACTTGAGAAAGAGCTTGAGGAATACGGTGCTTGCGATCCCGTGAAGGTGGAAGAGAAAAAGAGAGCGATCACGCTTGCCCACGAGGCTGCCGTTCGGTGGACTGGTAAGTGAACGACGCGTTGGATTTGCGAATGACGGTCGTCCATGGGTGCAATGCAGACAACTACTCGATCCTTCTTGCCCACTTTACACGGCAGAACGCAGTCGACCCTCAAGAGATTCGCAGGTTCTTGGAGGTTGGTGAAGACTACGAGGATATCTATTAGGGTCACGATCGCGGATGTATTTTAGGTTTTATATTCCGCGGATTCGGGTTGTCTTCGCCTTTTTCTGCACGCGTGTCTTTTACTCGTTGACAAGGACATCTTTGAGTACTTGTCAGTGAAGTGCCGTAGACGACGTACGAGTGCCGCGGCCAGCTCGATCGCGTTGTCGATCGCGGTGCTGGCATAATGGATTCCAACTGACATTTGGAGAGCAACTCTTGGGGAATGTTCTGGTTCGTTTTCTCTCCTCCCCTTCACTAGAGACACCCAGAGACGAGTCTTATCCAACCCCTTCCTCGAGTCCTCGTTGATGGAAGTGTGTCTACCCCCCAGCGACAGCGATCCCAGTGTCATTCCGAGCGTATCGTCCGCGGAGGTCGACCGCCATGCTCCAACTTCCCCCGAACTCACCCAACTTTGCACTCGTGGTGAACTTCTCGTTGGTGAGTGCGACGTCTCTGACTACGATTGCGATGCGGGACAAGTCCACCCCCTCTGCCATGGCCCCTCTCATCCCGCTCGCTTGGGGTCTGGCGAGACAGCCTTTTCTCCTGCGCCCCTGGACTCCCTTCTCTTCTCATGTGGCGATGTACCATTGTCGCCGATTCACCATTCACCTCCCTCTATCACCTCTCTGTCACACGACGACCTATGTTCAATAAATTTCTCGCCTCGCTTTCCCCCTGGACACCATCTCGATCCAACGTTTTCCCAGAAATATCTGCTTGGGGATGAACTGGGATCTGGCGGTTATGGCTTCGTGATGACCGCGTTAGATCGCCGCCTCGGATCAGAAGTCGCCGTGAAATTCGTGATCAAAGAGAAGGTACCCGAGCAAGCGTGGATCAACCACGACGTTTTGGGGAGAGTCCCAATGGAGATCATGCTCATCAGGATTATGAATCACGAGAACATCGTCAGATGTATCGATGTCTTTGAGGACGAGTTCTTTTTCTATGTCGTCAGTCTCTCGCGCTCTGCTTCAAGTTTTCAGGCTCCTGACGTATACGTGTTTAGGTCCAGGAATTGCATGGAACTCCTTGGCGCAAGAGAGAAAAGTCGCGTCCCGCTCATGCGCACTCTTCCCCCCAGATGTTGACCCCATACATCCCGACTTCCACTCCTCTTCTGTCACGGTCCCCTGCAGGGTCTGAATTCTCCACAGCCGAATCTGGACCGGAAACCCCTCCTCAGCTTTGCGATACACTTTCTCCCATCAACATCCGACTTTTAGATTTACCGTCGGCCGACGATATCCTCTATGACACTTCTGCCCTTCAGAAGAAGCCAAATGCCGGTGTTTCGCGGGAGGCCCCCGAACCTCGTTACTCTCGCCGTCCTTCACATGATCTCTTCGAATGCATTGAGCAGACAAAATACAAACGACTCTCGGAGCGACAAGCACGATATATCATGGCCCAAGTCGTCGAGGCCGTGTTCTATCTAGACAGTCTGGGAATATCCCACCGTGATATCAAAGACGAGAACTTGGTCATCGACAAGGATTTCAAGGTGGGTCTCGTCGGAAGCGCATCAGTTTTCGATACTTACCTTCAGATCCGAGTCTCAGGTGAAACTCATAGATTTCGGTAGCGCCACGATGGTAGATCCAAGCGAGCCGCGGCCGTTTTATAATCTCTTCTTCGGAACAACAGCGTATGCAGCCTCCGAGGTGTTGCTAAAGCAGCCATACCAAGCTGCACCTGTCGAAATCTGGACTCTCGGTGTCTTGATGTCTTACCTTCTCACCGGGATGTCACCGTTTCCCACGGAGCTGGATGCCATTGAAGGACGGATCGTCCTCGGTGAGCTCCCTGGTAGGAAGCTGAGCGAGTTGTGCTTGGATCTGATGAGTCGGTGTTTGGAGCCCGAACCCTCCCTCCGAGCTGACATTGAGGAAGTTCGCACTCATCCCTGGTTCACTGGTGCATAGGAAGGACTCTGACTCAGGCTGTACGTGTCCATGTTCGTGTTTTGCAGCGATACCACTCCCTCTAGATATTCAGTTTTTGTGACTGGGCTTTTGGCGTCGTTTGGCTAGATAGTTTTGTATTTTTGTTCAAGTCGTTCGTCTTGTAGCATCTACGTACGGAATCGATTCCTGGTTAGACATCCGGGGACTATTCCTAAGTGCCCTTTTCTTGATACTCAGATAAATTACATACTAGTACTCCACATCGAGTTGGATGACCGACGAATTTTGCAGGACAACGTTTTCCACAGGTTTTATTCCGAGTTGTTTAATTTACATTAGTTTCCCCACTTATGCCCTACTAGCCATGTCTTTTCCTTCTCAGACATTCAACAAGGTCAATAACTCCCCCCCCCAACTATGTCATATTCCTCTGACCACATTTCCTGATGACCTTCTTATGACCATGCTCACAGGAATGTCAAATGTCAGCCTGACCACTTCCTGCCAGTGAAATGGATGATTTGAGACTATGCAAAATCTTAATAAGAATGAGTACATCACTTTCAGTTCCTTGATTTTTCACTGTTTTCAGGCTCAGGTCCACTAATAGCTTTTAAAAAATGTCCATTGTTGAATCAGTTGTCTTGCTTGCCCCTATCTTAGGACCCATTGATTTTTTTGGCCTTGTTGATGATGCTGCTAGGTAACAGAGAGTGGAAAGTAAATGCGGCAACTAGTAATGAGCACAACAGCAAAATTCCTACATAGCTTGTGAGTCCAGGGGGGCACATGGCTGTGACTAGCATGTCTCTTGACATAAGTTGATTTGCTAATGTGACTGAATGAATTAGCCCCTTAAAGGATTATATAAATAAAAGGGGAGTTTCTCTCTGTGTCTTGACCAGCAACTAACAACATGATTTTTCAATCCCAACCCACCAAAGTAGAAGATTTGCTTCGAGCCAATTTTCTCATTGGCAGTGATAAGGTATCATGTCCATTTCCCTCTGCTTTCTGAGCCTGGGGCATCTCACATAACCTCAGCCTGTCACTCTAGATTTTGAGGCTGCAATGAGCTTGTTGCATCACCCTCCCATTGAGACACTTTCATTGCCTACTCAAGATTGGTATGATGTAGTGGCCCACAATGAAGAGAAATTCAAAGATATTCGAGTACGAGCTATCAGATACTTCAAGGATTCAAGGGGAACATCCACATGCCAGCACAAATTTTTTATTTTATACATTCATAAACTTTCACAGTGAGTTTCCTGATGTTATATCCTCTTGTCACATTTAATTGACTAGCCTCAGATCATCATCAGAAGATATTGCACAAATAAAGATTGACAGGGTACCATATCTAAAACATTTCTGGTGGTTGGCAGCTTCAACTCCTTTTCTTCAAGTTTTCATATCTGTTCAAGATCAAGTTCATGTTCTGTCCATGGAGGACTATCCACAATCAAATCAAGGGAAATCATCAGTTTTGATGACCCTTGAATGGTTGCCACACACATCCCCCACCCTTCACACAATCTTCCACTTGATTTTTGTTGCAAGATTGATGTCAGATGTCTATAATTCATTCACAACACACTGCTACCAGTTTGCAACAGTGATTTATGAAGCATCCAAGGCTATTGAACCTTGCCCCAGAGAGACTATACATCCACTGGCTCACCTACGATCTTACTACATCACATACCTGAATATCAAAATTTGCTGGCCCTGGACCAGGATTTTAGGATTGGAGATGGCTGCAAGGTTGTACAAAGCCTATCGTGAAGTAGTGGTTGAGGATCCCATGGTCACAGCTTAAATGCATTCTTGTCCACTGTAAAATCAGATTCAACTTTGTTATCACATTTGTTAACAGCATTACAACTCAATGGCAGTTTTTCATATGACTTTCTCTTGCTCAGTTGACCTTGGTTGATGTTGAAGTGTCAATGTGTCATTCTCCAACTTGAACTCATACTAGTACTCCTCCTTACTTGGCTTAATTCCTGTTCCATGCTGTACCACCAGTAGCCAAGTCTGGTGCATTCATGAGCTCTCTTCAAGTCAACAACCCTATCATCACCTCTGGTTTATCCATGACTTTTTTTGAGTGTTTCTTAACTCTCTGAATTGAGTCTTGAGTGTCCAGCTCTTCTTTCTTGTCTTGGTCATCCCATTCAAGTTCAAGTTGTCCTTGGCTCTCAATGACTATTAGTAGTATGCTTGTCCTGTATACTTTATTATATGTGTATGCATCTCTCCCTTCTGAGTTTTGTAACACATGATTGTTCATAAATAGGGATATGTTCTAATCCATGGGTGTGAATGGACAGATACTAAGTGCTGAATCACCTGCATGGACCTGCTCGGTGTGCTGGTGATAGATTGGCCTATATATGATACATCAACACCTTCCTGTGCATCTATCGAGCACACTCAGGCTCGGAAACGCTCAACATATGATGAAGCGAAGGAGGTCTAGAACATGGGTAGAATACAACAAATCGATGGTACATCCTATAGTGACTAGTGTTCTTGTAACTGGTACCGGCCTGTCCAAACCTCGACATCTACTCGAGCAGAAAACAAAAGACGACTCGGACCCACTCCGTCTATGCTAACCGAAATCGATACCGCTCAGGATGTCTCTCCAACTGCCCCCGGACAGGCTGCGTCCAATACGCACCGCTCCAACCCTCCTTTCGGCCCTGAGTATCAAACCCAACCCGACTTTCCACCCTCGCGATGACCTCACCGGCAGCATCTCGAGGCCGAGGAACAACAGCGTGGACCATCGAACGCGCCCTAGGTCGTGGCGGGTTCTCCACACGCTTCGAAATGACCACCGGGATAGGTCGTTGACGAGGCACAAATTCGGGAATGTCACGTATGTTTCGCGCTACCAACGGCTTTCGAGTCGGCTGAGATTGAGTAGTAGCTGGTTGCGGCACCGACGCTGCCGTTTTCGCGATCTTCGGCGCTGGCGCCTCCGCCTCCGCGGATGCGGATGCTCCAAGTTTGCAGTGGTGGCCGGCCAATGGACATTTGGAGACCCCTGGAATCAATGGTCTTTCTGCACAAACATCCGATACCTGTGATGGAGAGCGTGGCGGTACAGGAGCGTGATTGCGATAGACCCGCCTGACGCAAGTATGAACAACTCCAGTAGCCCAGGTCTGTATATCCTCATAAGTGAGTGAACGGGCAGTTGCGGGAGCTCGGACGTCAATATCAGAGGCGTCGGTGGTCGACGGCCCGTGCATGAGGAGGCTGATATTTGCTGTAGAGTCTTCAGAAGCCGGGAAATCTTTATGGCTGTGAGGGAGCGGCGGTGCCGTCTCTCTCGACCCATAAAGGTTTAGTTCCCACTCGCTGTTGGCATCGATTGCGGCTATGAGGTCAGAGCCAAGCATGCGAGGAAGCATACTTTCGTCTCCCGAGGAACCTCCGGAATACTGGGAATCACTGTCAGATTCCGAGTCACTATCAGTTGAGCGAGAGTCATCGCTGCCGACGCGATTGTACCGGCGATTACGGAGAGCAGCGCGTGCAAGGACACCCAGTTGGCGTCCAGAATGAAGCTGACATTGTTTGTGCGAGGATTTGATCTGTAGGGTATGAACCCCCTGAGTGGGCCCCTGTGGTGGCTGAGGCAATGGTCGCTGTTCTTTCTCGAGGAGTCCTTGGTCTGCGCCCAACTCAAGGGCTGGTTCCTGCCCGCCGATCGGTGGATCCTCCGCAGTAACGTTGCCCCTCATGTTCAACGTGTCTTCCCACTGGAAGAATTGGGGAGGACGCGGAATCTCTCCCAACGTGACACCGCTAGCCCATGTACTGGTCCTCGCAATTCCGAGTCCCTCCTCGAGTGACATCGACTGTTGATCGATGGAGGCAGCGGGAGACATTGACATGACTTGATAATCTTTTCTGAAAGCTTGTTGCCCGTAGCGAGGTGTCGAGGGAAATCGTCGTAAGACAGACTGGGGAATGAATACCAAGCTTTCGGGACGTAGCCGCCGAGACTAAATATTTCAATCGTGTCGTCATATTATGACAATGAAAGTCGATAGGAGAGACGCACCATTTCTTGTTTTACTTCCAGTCGTTGCGTCGTCTGTGCACTTTCGAGGATGTGGCGTTGAGCTGGTGCACCACCTGAGCGCGTAGCACCTTCCTCTGGTTCATAATCATCTTCCACAGAAATTTTTGTAGGGGTAGATGGCATCCCTGCGTTCACACCGAACTGGGCAACGGACAAATCGTTGAATTTCCTCGTCAAATACTAGAGGAAAACACATACCGTACTTGCCACCGGAGAAACATCTTGTATCGTATCTCGCCTGAACAAACTACTTGAAAAGCTGGCGGCGAGAAGACTGTCCTGCTCAAGATCCTGAACGATAATATCCGTGTATCCTCAGTGTCTGCAGCTGGATGACTTAACACCACATACCTCCACACGAGCACTAGTAGAGGACCCTTCTCGAAGATCACTGATAGACAACACTGGGCTTGTTGTGAAAAGGGCGTCTTCCATTGTATCTGGGGCAGGAAGCGGGATAAATAGGTCGGCCTGTTCATCCGGCACGCTCGTGTAGTCGGTATCGAGGCTCATCTCGGGAGAGTTAGTAGGCAGGGAGGGTTTGGGTTCAGCAGGAACCTGTTCGTCATCTGCCTTTTGACGCGGTTGCAACGCCAAGGTGGCGAGTGCATCTTGTTGGTCGATGGCCGAACCATTGGATGGCTCGACAGGCGCCAAGCATCTGGACTGGTCACTCGAGGCGCGTAGATGCTCTCCTTCGCGGGGAGATCCGGTCCCAAAGACTAAACTCGCCGCACTCAATACAGCTACCTGCGTTGCATGAGGAGCTCCATGATCCAGGCCGCTTATCTCGGGAGCAGTGGGTGCGTCATCGTTTGCATGTGTAGTATGGATAGTGGGTTGCCGCAAGTAAGGGATGAGGTCGGCGATATTTTCTAGCGTCAGCCCTATGCCAGCTATCCCATTCAGAATGCGAGAGTCTGGGAGTGTTAATCCGAGGAGCACGAGAACGGGCGGGGAGGCCAAGCCGCTGGCGAGTAGCCAAGTGGGGATCGTGGCGCGAGTGTAAAGACCTGCTTTGTGATTATTCATTATGCGGATTCAGTAGATGGGCGGGTATAAGAATGAGAAGTAAAATATGACAAAGGAACGAGAGTTGAGTATAACAAGCGTGACGCGAGCTCGAAGCGAAGGATCGTTGTTGGATAGTATTCCTCCGCAAGTCTACGCGAAAGATCACGTGAACTGAAAATCAATGGCTTGTATGCGGTCACCGGTTATTTAAATTTTCTGGTTACAACTTGAGCGTCCGCATGGCTTTGTGTGGTGCATTGCAAAGCGGGCAAAGCATACGTACAGCAGGACACTTTGGAATCCGTTAACGAACTAGCTTGTTTGAAATTTAACCGCACCAATCAGAGAATGCGTGTAGACACTCGATCCATGGGAGTGATTGAAGCGAAATGCCCGCGTGAAGGAAAAACTGTTGAAGATCAAAAGGGATGTACAGAGCTGATGGTAGTCTATGCCCAGCAGTCCTTCGGGACCCTTCACCCCAAGGTTCGCGAACTAAACTATTTGCGGTACCTGAAACGAAGATATAGAGTCGCGGTGTATGACAGAATAAAGTACGCACCACAATACGCTCTTCCTGTTTCTCCTCATTTTACGCTGTAGTTGAAGCATGCCGTAGAGCAAAGCCTCTGCAGTAGGTGGACAACCAGGGACGTAGATGTCGACGGGGACGATACCTAAAGAAAAGCGACGTTGAATCGGATGATAGCAATGACACTAGGAACACTCACGATCGCATCCTCTAACTACAGCATAGGAGTAGTGGTAGTAACCACCTCCGTTGGCACACGAACCCATGGAGATGACCCATCTTGGTTCCGGCATCTGGTCGTAGACCTTTCGCAAAGCAGGGGCCATTTTGTTTGTGAGTGTTCCTGCGACGATCATGATATCACTTTGGCGAGGACTGGCACGGAACACGACACCCAGACGGTCCTGGTCGTATCTGGCAGCAGCCATGTGCATCATTTCTACGGCGCAGCAAGCAAGACCGAAAGTCATGGGCCACATTGAACCTTGACGTGCCCAGTTTACGAGTTTGTCAAGAGTTGAGAGAACATACTCTGGCAGAAACCAAGGGTTGGTGGAATTGACGACAACAAAGGGCTGAAGAGTGCGTACCGGCCTTGTTGCGATGTGTTTCGAGACTGTGCTGATTTGAGCCGCGAATTGCGAGGGTGGTGATGGGTTCGGTTGGTGAGGTAGTAGATGTGGGTATGGGTTCTTGGGCATGGACAGACTTTGAGGTGTGCACCGAACGGGAGGCTACGGAGGGATGAGCACAAGGAGGACGAGGTAGCGAGCATACATGCCGTAGATGGCGAGTGCAGGGCGCAGTGCAGTAGCACGGGCAACTAGGGAATGATTAGCAGACGTTAGCTGAAGCGAGGACGCACGGACCTGGTGCTCTCAATGCTGCGAGCGACATGGTTGTGTGCGTCGACGTCGACGGGTCAAGATGGTCAGTGAACCCGACTCATTCCCACGATCACACCGCCAATCGAGGGGTCAAACGGCATTCCGCAAATAGAAATACCCCTGTATCCAACCACGTCGACGTGAGGAGTCTATAGATGTCGACTCGTGCATCATGATGGATTCCGAGCCAAAGTACGGCAAGATTGACTGGAGAGGATTGCCAGATAACCGCAAGACTGCCCAAGCTGTACTTGACTGCTCTCTCTCTCCTCGCTCCCCTTTCTCACGTTGCAATTCAGTACGTACATAAACTCTAGCCATCGCTTCGCCATCCCTTGTGGCCCTTGTTCCCTCTTTTTCCCTTTCTCACCTCGTTCTGTGCGGTGTTCAACGATGCTTTCGTTCCTCAAGTCCGTTAACCCCACAACGAAGCCAAAGTCCCCGACTTTAGAGAAACAAGAGGAAGCGCATCCCACCGCTGATGTCTCCATCGAGTCCGCCCATGAGCCAGAAAGTCCCCACACCAACTCTGACCACCCGCCGTTACAGGAGGCCGTAGACAGGCCATCTATTGCCTCCATGCCCACCATAGACTCTACGCCCACCATTCAGGGCCCACAGACCCCATTGCAGCCCCGCTCGATACCTCTTCCCGACTCGCCAAACCCGGCTACGTCTCTCGCTCCTCCCTCGCCTGCAAAGCCACAGAATTCAACCCCTTCTGTGCGCAGCGACTCCACCACTCAGAGCGCTAGGCCCATGCAGAGTCAGAGCCAGTCTGCGTTGCCGTATTCACCCCCAAGCGCGAGCGCGAACGGAAAGGACCCTCGCCGTTTCTCTTTCCCATCCTTTGCCTTCCTTCGTTCTGATACAAAGCAGAACAAGTCTCAGCAGACCAAGTCTCAGCCCCGACGTAAGCGTGCCGTCCCCCCTCCGCTCCAGACTCGGCCAATAGTCAACACGGAGAAGAAATCAAAGACAGGTCTTACCTTGTCTGTTTTCTCGCTCGGAAATGCTTCCTCTGAGAAGCGTGCAAAGGAATTCGCTGCCATAGCTCGCGCTGTCATTATCGGTGACCACAATATCACACCTGAGCCGAAATCATACAGGCCAAAGACACCTTCCAAGTCGGACATCGCCCGTGTCAGAACTCAACTCCTCGATCCCAAGACTGCAGCCAAGGTGATCAATCAGCTTAGAAAGCTTCCCGCTCATGTCAACGACACCACAACGAATCCCAACATTCCTATCCATGCTATCTGTCTCGATATGACCGATAAGGAAGTGCACGAACAGCATTTTTTTGAGCTTCAGTCTGTTGCGATTGCCTCTGTAGCAGCCGTTTCGACCGTGCTAGCCGATGTTCGTCTCGTCGACCTTCTCACAGCCCCTAATATGGGTTTCGGTGCTCCAGTCACAGCACAGGGCCTCTTTGCTGGCGCGGTTCCGACTGCGGAGACAATTGTCGAGGGTATAGAACAGGTCACTCCGCAGCTCATGGCCTTGGGTTATGCCACAGGGAAGGCGGTCCTCCCAGATCACAGAGGTGTCACCGTCCCTGTTGACAGGATATCCGTGCTGACATGTCAGTACCATCACATGGCCTTCGTATCAATGACTGACTGAATTGTTCAGACTGGTGGGGACTCGAGGTATGCCTCCCCCCTCCAACCATCGCCTACCTCGAAGAAGCCGAGTCTCCAGGCTCCGCCCTCCTCAACCTTCTCACGGCTATCTCGGTCCTTAACGAGGGCGCGCGCGAAATCCTTCCATTCATTCGCTACATCGCTCAATTCGTGCAAAGCGAATGGGGCATGGTAAAGAGGGCAGATCAGGGCAAAGGCGTTGTTTGCACTGCAACGTGGCTCATCCCTGTCGCACTCGTTCCCCGAGCTTGGGACTTTGTTGATCCGCCATCCTACTCCTCCGACATGGGACCGGTCGGACAGACCACGCCGACGTCTCCTTCTGTCAAACGGTTCTCCGCTACCCTCGCGACACCTAAGCCTTCCACGGACATCCCCACCAGCGCTGCCCGTCCTTCCTCGGCCTACTCAGTGGTAACGGCAGACGAGGAAGAACTACGTCCCGTCATCTCCAGCGAACCCCCCGTTTTGCCCGAACTGGTGGTCAGCTCTCCCGCATCGATCGATGGCTCGCCCGAGAGCATCCATGGGGACGCTCACCGTGCCCATGACATGGTGCAGCGCGACGGGGAGGCGCTCGTCCACTAATACCACCACCCTCCCTGATCTGCATCACCTTGTTTCCGGGGCATAGAACGGACTGATCTGATTATACCACGAGCCTTTCGCGTCTCGCGGTTTCTTTGCCTACTACCCTACCCTCGTTCACGAATCCATCACGACCTAGATTACTCTCGTGCTATTGATACCTTCCACTCGTTTTGCTCTCCTCTGTCTGCTATCTTGTCTCCTCTCGTATCATATTTTTTGGCCATGCTCTAGTTTGTTTCACCTTCATCTGGAACATATCTTCTTGCCTTTCCGTGGACTATATTGCATGATTCGGAATAATTCAAGTACACATAGTACCACATATCACACACTCGTTTCTAATCATTTTTTGGTGTTGCGTGGCCTCGCGATAGTAAGATCACGCCGAGTTCGTTATAGAGATGAGTTAGCCTTCCAGCAAGACGAACATCGTGCGTCGTGGTCAATTGTGCCAAGTATTTGGACACCTAGACAAATTCTGCGCAATAAGATTGGCCTCGGAACGGGATGTCTCAAATGATGTCGTCGTGCAAGGTGGAAGCAGTATTGCAACGGTGACCATAAAGTCAGGGTGCTTCTGCAAGCATGGCACACTACATACGAATGAATATATACATTTGCAAGTATGATGCCCTCATCTGTAAGCACATGCTCACATAAGATATGCAAGATTTTGGTCAGGCTAGGAAGCATCGCCCTCAACTAATCTCCTTCAGTCATGAGCCATGTCGCAAAGTCATCCAAACGCTTCTTCTCGGCTTCAGCAGAGTCGCCTTCAATCTCATCCCCGGCACCACTTCGCTTGAAATGCTGTTTTCCAACATAGAGTGATGCGTCAATACGTCTGCCACCGAAATATCGGCCGTTCATTTTCTGTCAGCATTGTAAGACTGATCAGCATCCACCAGGCATGTCATAGGGTCAGGCAACTCACTAATACGCATGCTTGAGCGCTCAAGGGATCCCTGAACTTCACGGTCATGACCCCTTCTGTCTCTTTCTGTGAAATAGCAACACTATGATCAGCGCGAGTGACACAAAGAAAGGTAAGATCGTACATCATACAACACCACGTTGGTCACTTCTCCTAACATCGAGCATTCCTCGCGAACATCTTCCTTGAGATCGATCATAAGAGACGCATCTGCATCGAGTTCTTCCAGAGAAAACATATGCTTCAATACAACAACCCTGCTATTCCGGTTGGGCACTTTCATGCTATCTTCTTCAGTCTTCGCAGGGCCAAAGCCATCTTCATCATCCCATTCTCGGAGTTTCCTGGAGATGATATCTACGTTCCAGTAAGAATAATATGGAGGGGGCGACGTACTTTTCCATCTTCCCAATTCGGCGTGACGCTTTCTTCTTGTCAACCGTTCTCCTGGGTTGTGAGTCTTTACTTCCCTCCGTTCCCGTGTGCTTGTGCTTGAACTCGGCTTGCTGCACCTTCATCACCGTGGAGGGATCTCCAATCCGCAGTTCCGCATCGTCGAGCAAGTTAACCGCAAGGGTCACGCTCTCTTCCTTGAAATATACCACCAACGCCTCGCCACTAAACGTCCCATCGTCCCTCGCGTACAACTTCACCTTGGGTTCTCCCTCATCATTGTCCTCTATAACACCAAACTTGCCGAATCGCTCGACGATTTCGCTGACGTCCGTGTCGAGAGGAAGATTCGTAACGTAGACAGCCGTGTTCTTGGAGCGCTGTGGTTTGTTCTCGTCGTTCTTGCCACGCTTATTTGACGGCCCGGGCGGTGGGGTTGATGAAGTATAGTCTTCAGGCTCTTTCCGCTTCTTAATAGCACGTTTCAAGACAGGTGCAGCTGGAGTCTGCCCACACAGAGGGATACGTCGCGAAGTACAAATCGGACAACAGGTATCCATACCTCTTCATCGACACCCGAGATAGAGTAAGCAGCTTGTTGTTTCCGTATGAGTTCTTCGTCGACCTAGAAGGGAGAGTGAACTTGGGGAATGCCAGGTTTATACCATGGTCACATTCACTCACCACAGGCAACCATTGTCCCTTGGTTGTATCGTACTCGAGTTCGGTCCCATCTTCTTCCTCGAGTCTCCATGTCCCCGTCTCCCTTGAGAAATGTACACGGTCGTCTGCTGCAAAGACTTCTGCTGCTGAGTCCGCTGTAGCAGTTGGCGGAAGGTTGGCCATATTGCAAGAGGGGCGTTGTTTGTAATTGTTTGATTCTAAGGATCGAGGACAAAACCGTCTGCCAATTAGGAAAGGTGAAGGATGTGACCGCGCTCAGAACTCCAGTTCGAGACTATAAAATAACCAATAAATCAAATCCCATTTATTTACTCGACTCGGACTCTGGAACTGGAACATCAAAGTAGATATCATCAGACCACCCTGCCAATTTCTCTGCCGCCTCTACGAGCATCTCTCCCTTTTTCCTCGCTGAAGCTATAGCCACTCGATGCACTGGCAGTCGAATGAAAGCAGGCGTATCTTTCGCTTCTAAAAGCCTGAAAACCACATCTACGAACTTCCTCGGGTCACCGTCGAAATGCGTCTCTTCGATGCCAGGGTAGAGTGCACGGTACTTCATTGATGCGAGGGAAGGATTTGATGCGTAGACGGCAAGGGGAGCCTCAGTCACGCAACTGGAAATTGCAGACGTACGGAAAAGTCCAGGTTCCAGAAGGACGAGCTGAAGAACCCACTGAGCACATGATATGATACGTCGGGATGCGCACCAACCTTGATATTCCAACTTGGGTCGAGTTCTGCAGCGTATCCCTCCGTGAGCGATTCTAGGGCTGGTCACGTCCAGATCAACATTACACGTAGAAGTCTCCAAGCTATCGATCACCTACCTGCCTTCCTGCATGTACTCTTCAATGAATAAGTAATCCACCCAAGTTATTCCGACTCACGTAGATGCATAAAATACACTTCCGGGCTGTGGGACGAGTGCTGTGCGAGACGATAGGTTTAACAACCAACCGCCCATAGGGAAATTGACGTCTCTGAAGCAGCGGATAGCCTCTTTCATCACGTTACCCGCTCCCCAGAACATGACATCAAACATGGATCGCGAACTCTGGTCTGAGATTGCCTCGACTTCGGCAACCACGTAAAAACCTGCGTTGTTGAGCACGACATCAATCCGACCGAACGTGGAAATTGTTTTGTTGAATGCATCGGTGATAGCTGATGGCTCCGAGACATCGAGTTGGAGGACGAGGAGTTGAGACGGAGGATATATGGCCGAAAGATCGGTTATCATGGAGGGCTTTCGAAGAGTCGCAACTACACGGTCTCCAAGCTCCAGGGCACGTTCAGTCGCGAGACGGCCAAAACCAGTAGATGCTCCGGTTACTATGAATATGATCAAAGGTCGAGTAGAGGCACATGTTCTATGAGCTACATACCAAACCATACCTTAGGTGCTGATGGAGATGTCATGCGCGCTAAACCGTTTGTGCGAGGATGTTACGAGAGAAGGAAGAGAGGATATCTATAATCTTGTCAATCACCGATCATGTGCCACAGGCTGATAGCAAGAAAAACCTTGGGTATCAATGGCTCATCGTTCGTCCCAAGAAGTGTCAAAACGGGATCATGTGCCAGTGTATCATGCACGCATGACGTCCCCCTTTAGGTTCAAAGCTTTGGCCTTGTAAGGGTAATATCATACTATCACCGTACTAATTTTGGCTGACAGTGAAGTACACGTCCTCCGACCAACTGGCATACTCTCCCGCAGCTTGGATTAGCTCTTGCCCCTTATCCCTTGCTGCTTGAACTGCAACCCGATGCAAAGGTAAGTAGAAGGGAGGGTCATCCATGTAAGCCAAACGGAACATCGCTTGCGCAAGCTTCTTCGGATCTCCATCAGACCCACGCGCGGCTCGTTCGCCAGGATAAAGATCCCGAAACTTTCTGGATGGAAGATTGGGATCAGTGTTTGCAGGGTGGATAGGCTCGAGAGTGTTGCTCCAGGGGGCGTTCGTGCGAAAGAGAGCGGGTTGGATGATGGATATCTAGAAAAGTGGTAAAGGGGTTTTTGGAGCTAAACGAGGCAAACGAACCTTGATATTCCAGTTAGGATCGAGTTCGGCAGCCAAACCTTCAGAGAGACATTCGAGAGCTTATTCAATCGATCTAGTCAGTATAGCTTCTCTCAGACGCGGTATTGCCCATTACCAGCTTTCCTTGAGAGAGGTCAATTAAACGTCAAAATTATTGGATCTGAGTCAGGACATACGCAGCGGCATAGTGCGCAGCGCCAGGCACGACTTTCAAGGCAGTCCCGGAGGACATCTGCAACAAACGGCCTCCGAACGGATTGTTGCGTTCTCGGAAAACCTTGACAGCCTCCTTCGTGACATTTACAGCACCCCAGAACAATACTTCAAACATATCCCTCCCGTGCTCGTCGGGCATACCTTCCGCTTCGCTGATAATGGAGATTCCTGCATTGTTGAAGACGACATCGATTCTCCCGAATCTTTCCAACGCCTTCTCAAAGGTTGCACGGATTTGCTCTGGATACCTGACATCGAGAGTGAGAACGAGGAGCTGATAGGAATATCTGGGAAGGAGGTCCGAAAGTGCCCCTGGATTGCGGACTGTCGCAACTACGTTGTCTCCCATTTGAAGGGCATGCTCCGTGACTGCGCGACCAAATCCGCTGGAAGAACCAGTCACTGGAACGGGTTCAGCTTAATAACAGAAGACGCTTGTAAGAACTCACCAAACCAGACCTTGGCCACCGACGACATTGTCAAGGTGGTGCGCAAGTCACAAGCGAGATACGTCCAAGATACGACAAACCGAAACGCCGAATGAATGCTATAACCGGTTTGCCCCTAAATCATATGGAAAACCCAACTCTTGGCCCAACTAGTACATCATAGTACATGGCGGCCCAACTACATTAATATTCAACATACAGGTGCAAGATGCTACGAGTACAGGAACATATGTGTGAACATGACAATCAATTCGAGGTGATAGTAATAGATCATGGAAGACCAAGTATTAAACTGCGTCATACAATGAACACGTTTAGGGAGAGAATAACTGTGATAAAGCCAGAACAACTTGAAAGGATGAGCCCCATCACAAACGGGCTATATGCGAGGATTAGTCGACTCGACTTATAGAACGAGAAGGAATGGTTGGCGTTTTATGTTTGGGGAACCATCTAAGAATTTCTTTTGCCGATGGGCGCTTCCCCTGTTCAAGATCCCAACACCTTCGAATCAACAGTTGATTCCTGGAGTTACATCGCTCGTCTTGGTTTGATATGTTGGGCCGTTCTCCTTGTAGAACCTTAGTGAAGAGGGTGGCCGTATTTAGACCATCAAACGGCTCTCTGCCAGAGAGAACCTAGTCAGAGCAAATTCAGCCTAGCGCCACCCAGAGAAGCCAAACGTCACAAACATGGAGCATCAATCCTCCATACGAGTAGGTGTCGCAAGGTTTCGTTGGGTGAACCACTTCATCTCGCACCTCATTTGCCCTTTTGACGAGGTCCGGATCTGCAAACCGAATGGCCCCGCAAACGTTCGATCTGAGATACGAGGTGCCCACGAAATCATTGATGAGCGAGAGACCAAAGTCGGTTAGGTGTGCTGCTCCGTGTCCGTCGATAAGAACATTTGCCTTTGGAAAAATCAGCCAATCACATTACAGTATTTAGAAGGGATCATACACTGTGCAGGTCACCGTGGACGACATCTTCACTGTGGACTGGAGGCATATAATCAGGTGCTGTTACAGAGTAGGCACTAAATACTGACGATAGCACAGACCGGCTGCAATATCACGAAGCTGAAGCAATTTACTGAACGTTCAGCGATATCCGTGGAATGGGAGGCAAACCAGCTCACAAGGTCATACCTCTCGGACAACTTCAGCGTTTCGTGTCGGGCGAGGTACCGAGCCAGGGACCCATTCGTGTACCATGGACTGACCATGCTCGGTAGCTCTCCGAAGCCAGCCACAAGGCCAATCAGTGGTACGATATTCTCGTGCCGCAACCTCTCCCAGACTTTGAGCTCGCGGCGAAGTTTCTATGGAGGCTCATTAGTACTGAGGTCAGAAACAACGTCAGTATCGGTTGAGACGTTACCTTTTCGTGCTTCTCGCGGGCAGTGAGTTCTTCGAAGCCATAATTAGTGCACTGTGGTACCTTGATAGATTTTACTGCGATCTGATAACCTTGGTCAACGATGCATCGAAAAGTGATGGGAAATACCAAACCATGCGAGAATGCTCTCCTTCGATCAATTCACACTCCCAGATATCTCCGAAAGAGCCGCCCCGAGTGGGATATTCCTTCTTCCTTCTCACCGTAGCAGTTAGATGCTTGTAGGGTATGTCACTCAGGCGCTCTAACACACGCGCATCGTTCGTAAAAGGGGCTTCGCCGTCTTCGCTGCATGGCAGGTGATCATCAGAGCGAGAAGTAGTGCTGCTAAGCGAACTTCAAAGGTGCTTTGAGCTGAGAGAATCGGGGAGAAAGCCAGACTTGCCCACCTTTTGCGAAACATGGAATTTGAACAAGAATCAGTACTGTCTGTATCTTCACTGTGGGACGGCCTTGGATTGCTGACTAGCAAGAAATCCGTAGTAATAGGTGGTACCAGCGCGACAGAGGTACCGGGGCGAGAATTACGTGGTCGGGCCACTTGCATTGATGGTTGAATCACCGCGGTCTGTTCTTGGGTAGTCGGGGTCGGTGGTTGGACCACCGGAGTCGACGGTCGAGACTTCTGTGGTGATTCAGCAGGGGTATGAAACGAATATCTTGTCGATGATGCTGGACTGGAAGGTCCTGAGCCGTCAACGACGTTTCGTTCAGGACGCGGAAGTCCGGAGCCGCTCTTGGCCGCCCGCGGCTTCAGCACGGACTGAAGCAGGCTGGAGCCTTTGCCTGAGGCTGCGTAACTCCCAACTCGCTGAACTGGGGATCCAAAATAGGAGCCCGCTTCTTTCGCTTCCCATCGATATTTCCTAGAAAAAAGGTCTACGAGTCTCTCCCTAGATTCGGCTGAACGAACATGGCCTGGTAGAGAGGTGATGCAAGCGCAGCCGTCGAACTCCATCTTCAGTTTTTTGAAGCTAGACGAGTTTCGCTTCCACCAACCCTCCATATCCATCTCTTTCTCTAGGTGATTCACTACCATGACTACCGGAGCGGCCAGCCGACGCGTGATGGTGCAAAAGGTGTTGTAGTATTTCAGTGACGCCTTGGTCGCCCTGGATCCACGAACGCAGTACACGAGGAGGTCGATTTCGTTCTTGAGATGTCTTTCTTGCAGGAACTTCCTTAATTCCTTCTCAGAGCGTGGTCCTCCAAACAAGTTTCGAAGAAAGTTTGAGCCTTCACCGAGACCACGGGTATCCCAAAGTGTGTATGGTAGATTGCGTAGGTTGGTCTCGTAACGGGCACTATTTCGTGTGCAAGGCTGAGCGTCGTTTGAAACAGAGGCGACAGAGTCAGCTTCGACGAGAAGGTTGATGATGGAGCTTTTTCCCGCCCCGGTCTCTCCAAATAAGATTACATTCCTGGGTGTGCGGGAGATCTACTCACGTCAGCCTCGTGATGAACAGAACATAAAACGCCAGACCAACCTTCCAGTCGTTTGACATTTAGTCTCTTTGTCGAGGAAACAGAGAAGATATCGGCGATTATGTGTATCACGATGCCACAGCTGGGTAAAGGCAGTCTGTGAAGTGACGCGGACTAGCCCAAAGGATGGGGATTATGAGACCAGCCCGAACGCTGAGCAAAGGAAGGTGGATAGGAGGGCTCGAAGGCGGGTTCGGAGGAAGGATGATCCGCGTCAGTGGACAAGCTTGGAGGTCCGTGGTTTGGTCAAATCCATCACCCATTGAGTTTGAGTACCAATAAGGCACTATATGCGTCAGGTGGCTATGGAAAACACACGTTGCATGCGACCCGTAAAGAATATAATGGTGAGCTATGATGACATTGGCGATATCGACGCGGCAAAGAGTGCCAGTGCAGTGCAGGCTCAGCATCTAACCATGTTGCATCAGATCGTCCACGCTCATAGCCAAAATGATACCCGAGATGGGAAACTCCAGTTGGTGGAGCGTCTTGAACGAACCCTGCAAACATGCGTTCCCCAGGCGGGACACTTATATTCATGGGCGGCAGAAGAAGCAAGAATAATTATGTCCG
This sequence comes from Chalciporus pseudorubinellus, assembly GCA_038092895.1. Classification (NCBI taxonomy): domain Eukaryota; kingdom Fungi; phylum Basidiomycota; class Agaricomycetes; order Boletales; family Boletaceae; genus Chalciporus; species Chalciporus pseudorubinellus. The sequence continues at coordinate 131 of JBBPRG010000078.1, read as the reverse complement.
AGGTTGAGGGCGTGTCCAGAAAGAACACTGAGTGAGTATGTATTGAATGGGAATAATACTGGTAATTGTGATAAGCAAGCTGTAAAAATAGACTTCTCCTCACTTTCAAGCAAGAGCTTCGTACTTGAAAC
>JBBPRG010000077.1:0-24691 GCA_038092895.1 Chalciporus pseudorubinellus | reverse complement strand
TAAGACCCCCCACTCATGTCTCGTAGACCTTGTCAATTCTTAACATATGCTTGCGAATTTGGCTGAAGTAGAAGGATGTCACTGAGGCTTTCATCATTACACCTTTTTGACTCATCCCGCTGCTCCGGCTGTTAGCTTCACTCTACGATGTTGACGCCGAGGCACGCTGGAAACACAACCGCGTTTCGAGCTTTCTCTCATTCTTGTCGCCGACTACAGGGACCCCTCTCGACTGGCGGCGCCGATGCTCGAGAGACTCAGACGAGCCCTGTAAATGTCCACACGTCTTCAAATCCGGGGAATGTCTCAGAAGCCGAGACCCCGTCCATCACCGACTCCACCAGTCCTACTGCTAAACAGAACGAGAAGAGAGCCTTTGCAAACTCTTCCCCTCCAGTCGACCTAGACGCCCTCCGGGTGCGCCTGAGAGATTGGAGCGTTCTCACAAGCTCTTCTCTACGGCAACAAGCAGACCAATTCTCGAAAAAAGCTACCACTACGTTTTCACGGCTCGGTCTGCATCTCAACCGAGTTACAGGGTACGAGGAGATTGAAGCGTTGAAAATACAGGTCGTCGGTCAAGGTAGCGTACTTCACTGGCTACGTTCTTTTGGTTAAAGACTGACTTTTATCACGTCCAAGAGGCTAGGATCAAGGCGACGCGACAAGCGGCCAGGGAAGCCAAGGCGGCATATGATGAATCTGTTCTGCAGCGTTCCATATCTCAACGTCAGGTGAACGACCTTCTTCAGCGCAAATCTAGCTGGACCGATACGGACGTCAGCAATTTCACTTCTCTCGTCCGTTCAGACCACTCGTTTGAGCAGGAAGAAGCACGCGCCAAAGCAAGTGTCGCAGAGACGGAGGATGCAGTGGATCGCGAATTTAGCGAGTTGATGAGGGCTATATTGGCGCGCTATCACGAAGAGCAGGTGTGGAGCGACAAGATTCGCAGCGCTTCGACGTACGGGTCTTTGGCGGTACTCGGGGTCAATTTGGTGGTGTTCATCATGGCGATTGTTGTCGTGGAACCTTGGAAAAGGAAGAGGTTGGCACAGACGTTCGAGAGGAAGGTGGAGGAAATGGGTGCGGAGACGAATGCGTTGGTGGGTGCAGGCGCAGCCCAACTAGAAGAGCGTCTGGCAAAGCATGAAAAGCTGTTGACCGCGCTTATCACTGAGGTCTCTGCAACTCAAAGATCCCCTGAAACATCAACGATACATCCTGCGGAGACCCTGCCAAGGGAGGCACCAGCGGAGGCACCAGTGACTCCACAGGTCTATTTCTCCCCCCCGTATATTGGCTCTATAGGAGGTCGCGAACTTATACTCGTCGCTGGGAGTGCAGTCGCAGGAGGAGCTATCACCCTTCTAACGAGGGCCCTATTTGGTCCCTGATATATCTCGTACGATACTTGCATTCTTTCATACAAGCCAGATCCAAATACCAGTAATGTTCCCAAATTCTCGTCTCGCATCAAGACCAAGGTCTAAATGGCATTTAGACTGCGATAGATTCGACAGTGCACTCTGCAAAGGACGTTTTCATAACGTCGAAAATGACAGGTAATCTTGACCCGACATCAACTAACTTCATGAGCCCACTGGCACCATCTGAAGGAACCGTGGTTTATTCAATACGTTCCATCCCCAAGTCGGTTGACTGACCTTTCCAGCCAAGCGAATATACATCCAAGAACGCCAGGGAAATGAGGATTACGGTAAGAAGCGCCAACCTTGAGTCAGATGAGATGAGTCCTCCTCAGCAAGGCCCTCGCGAGCACTTCAATCAAACCTGCTTATAACGCTTCGATGGATTCATGCTGGTCAGCACATGCCATTAACACAAGAAAATGATGATTTCCATACGTTGTCTACTCCATACGGCCCGTAGTCCCTATACGATGGGATCTGCCATTGTTTGTTACAGTCGACATGATGGTCTGGAACAAAAATAGTGGGTGAGCCAAGGGGCCGGGCCTAGCAGCTCCTAGCAGTCACTCTTCCGAGTGCAAGCTCAATCTGATTATTCATGTGTGTAGAAATCTGCATTGTCGACACCAGCCAACAAATCTCGATGGTCAAGTACCCAAGTCGATCAACTGTCAAGCCATGCGACCCTTTCCCCAGGCTAGCCGACCAATGCAAATATTCAACGCAACCTTCACCTTTTTGACTGGTTCCAGTCCGTATGACATCCTTCGTCATAGACGCACATGTTCAACGCCAGTTGCACCAAGACTGGAACGACCAGTCGCAGTGCACCTTCTGCCGTATAATTGCCAACGAGCTACCAGCGACGCGACTCTACGAGAATGAGAAAGTTATTGCGTTTCTAGGTGAGTCCTTGACAGTCGCAACATTTTTCGCTTTAGCCGATTTGATGGCCTAGATATCCTGCCCCTGCGGTCGGGACATACCCTCGTGATACCAAAGATACACATTTCCCGCGTATCTGAGCTACCTACAGAGTTCGCAGCAGCGTTGGGAGAGGCAGTATCCAAAGTTGCACGAGCTTTGTCGGAAGGTCAGAATCCTCGCGTTTGGGAAGCAACAACAGAAAAGAGCTGATGAACACTTAGCATTAGGAAATCCCGCCCTCAACATCGTCTGCAACCAGGAATACGCGCAGTCTGTTCCCCATGTAAGTAGCAGTCATTCTGGATTTTGGCACTTCTTTGATGTTGTCTAGGTTCATTATCATATCATCCCTGCTCCAACCTTTGGATCATTGCCCGCATCAGAGCGCAACCAATCTAAACCATCTAATCCAAAGTCACCAACATCACAAAGAGCACTTCATCAACGGGAATACGAGGCTAGAGAAGAGTTAGATGAATGCGAGGGTAATGAATTGGCAGCGAAGATACGAGCTCGGTTATAACGCGTTCAGGACCTGGGAAAGTAAGACGACTGGAAGTATCCTTTATGTTCCGGTGCTACGATACCGTGACCAATAACGCAGCACTCCACACATATTGAGTGCATGTAATCTGTCCCTTGTGGATACGCTAACAGTTAGGTGTGGAAATTTAAACCATGTTGTATAACTTGTAGTACGCGTTTGTGGCATCACGCGTCAGTTCATTGAGCTCGCGTTTCTGCTTGCGTGTCTGTTCTCACCTTGATCTTCTTCGTGAAACACTTCCGTCCACAAATCCAAGAACCACCAATCATGCCTTCAGAGGACCCAGTAATACCAGAAACTCGGAGTGTCGCTCAGGTAAATGTCGAAGGTGCAGACACTCCGGCAGCAAGCGAAGAGGCACGAGGTAATGGATCTGTGAAGAAGCGAGAAGGCAAGAAAGAAGGAGCCGCACTACGAGATCGAGAACCAGGCAAATCTATCTTGCCATTTTCAAGAGTCCAAAAGATAATGAAAGCAGACAAGGTAGGTTCACTCGTCACTGTCGGTGTGATGCCAGGGTGACACCAGGCGGAGGATTAGGAACTTCCAATAGTCGCCAAGGACGCGACATTTTTGATATCGTTGGCAACGGAAGAGTTTATAAAGAGATTATCACAGGCGTGTCAGAGACTTGCTGAACGGGAGAAGAGAACGACGGTCCAACAAAGGGACGTTGGTAAAGTATCCGTGTTCTAAGCTTGACGTGCTGCTCATTCTGAACACACTTCACAGCAAATATTGTCCGTCGAGTGGACGAATTTCTTTTTCTCGAGGGTAATAGTTGACTACTGGAACAAACTCGGAGACTTTGCTCACCCGGTTCTCATAGAAATAATAGGATCTCAGGAATCGACAGGAAAACGAAAACCGCCAATGGCCAGTGCTCGAGAGGTTGAAGCTCCAAAGGGACAAGACCAATCCCAACCGACGCTTGACACTTTCATGCAGAAGACCACGGCAGCTGAAGACACTGGGGAGACGAGAGATATTGTCATGAACGAAGACGGTGTTATGTACACTGAATGATGGATCATCGGATTATAATCTGCATAGGTTAATGGATGATTGGAGCTGAGCGCTGAGAGATCGAGAACCCATTACGGTGCGGGAAGATCCAAGTGCTCTAAGGATTCAGAGTGACCTGGATCCCCTATGCCGGCGTGTATGAGCTCGTGTGAACCTAAACTTGCCGAATGATAACTAGGGAGGATCACACAACTCAGACCCACTCCTCGTCAGCTATCAAGTCCTTCGCGTTGAACACTTCATGAAAGTCGTTTCTACTTTCCATCCACCGTCCACTGTCCTTGATTCCCTGAGGTGCACTCTCGCGGACGAAGATGGATCTGAGTTCCTGGTGATAGCCAAACTAAACAGGGTAGATATCTACTCTATAAAGCCAGAAGGTCTCCGCTATGAGCAGGGCATTGAGATTTGGGGCAGGATACGCACAATTAAATCTATCCTTATCACGGTATGTCTTTATTCACAAGCCAATCCTTGGTGTTAATGGCAGTTCTAGACAACCAACCGTCTGAGTTTCCTTGTCCTCACTGATCATCCAGAACCCGAGCTTGTATTCTTGCTATTCACGGTACACAAATCTGGGGATAAAGAGTTAAAGGCACTAAAGCATCTCTCTTTATTCGAGAGGAGTACCCGGCCAGCGGAATTCTATCACGATGTGCTCGTGGACCCCTCAGGAGCCATGGCCGTGGTCAGCGTTTACATGGGGAGACTGAAGATCATTATTCTGACAGAGGAAGGTGGTTACGAAAGAGATTTCGACGCATCGTCAGCACCAAGTTCAATTATCCATCGTGCAAACTCTGCGCTCATGACATTGTGATAGAATCGTGGAGCTGAATCTCCTCAGCCTTGCATTCATTTCTACATCGCCTGAAACCTACACCCTTGCGATGTTGCATTTTGATTTCCAACAGCGACTCCAGCTTCTTTCTCGAGACGTTAACATCGAAACACTTGAACTGTCCCCATCACCTTCGCCCTCGCTTCCTCCTCTATCACTTCCTGGAAAGTGGTTCTCGATTGAAGAACAGACGCCACGCTTAACATTCATTCCTCCCGTCGAAAGCAGTGAGGACGATTACGAAGGTGCTATCTTAGTCCTCGGTGGGCGGAAGATTTTATTGTATAATCTAGCGCATAACGACACGTTGGAACAAAATATTCGCAAGAGTCGCCGCACGGAGAAAAAGAAAAAGAGCAGAGATGCGGAAGAGGCTGCTAATGCCAAGCAAAAGGAAAAAGAGAGGGAATGGAGGAAGAAGAAAGCACGTGCGGTGATCACCTGGCCATGGTCTGAAGTAACTGCGTAAGCCCTACTCCTAGCGGTTCGAGTAGCTCGAGAACCAATACTGACTCTTAATAGCTTCTGCTCGATGAACCAAGAGAGCAATACGTTCCTAATCGGTGACAAATATGGGCGGCATGCTATGCTACATGTAGATAGCAGTAGCAGGACAGTTCTGACGCTTGTTGCTCTGGGAGAGGTACGTAGCATCTTCTCATCAGCCCCCAACTAAGGAGTTTACGGACCAATGCAGGCGTCATCTCCAACGACTTTGACTTACCTGACGAATCAAGTTGTGTACCTTGGTTCTCACTACGGCGACTCTCAGCTGCTTCAAATTAACTCGTTACCTGTTTCCGATTTTGATTCTCCTACTCTACCCGTCCCAACACCAATTCCTACTATCAAGCCTCAAGAGCTTTCCATTGCGGCCCAGAGTAGACTTGACGAAGACACCGAGGGGGTGATTGTCAACGGCTTTGGCAGTTATCTCGCCGAATTGGAGCGTTTTAGCAACCTCGCACCGATTGCCGATGGTGTCCTCGTCGACACTGATAACAGTGGGCAGGTAGGCGGAACTTTTTTTTTGCTTGAAAGTTTTGTTAATGCGTCTTATAGAATGAAATCGTCACATGTTCTGGAGGGCGTAACACGGGCTCACTGAAGATCGTCAGGAGTGGCGCTGACTTTCGTGAAGCGGGAGTCGTGCACGGCGTATCTAACGTCGACCGTATCTGGTCTTTGCGCGAAAGATACCAGGATCAGTGAGTATGTGCAAACACACGAGAAGCTGAGACTTAATATCGCGGCAGGGGAAACACTCATGTCGTTGTGTCAACCCTGCACGAAACGCACGTGTTTCGTTTCGAAGACAATCAGGGAACTATGATATCCAGCGTCGGAGGCTCTGACAAAGGCTTCGTGACGTCTTCCCGGACGTTAGCAGTCTCCAACATTCAACGGCGAATTCCAAAGGATGGATCGACACCTTCAGCCTACGTCGATTCCTCTCTAGTTGTCCAGATCGTCCCTGAGGGTATACTCCTCCTGAATTACGATTCGGCTTTGCGAGAGTATACGCGTGTAGGCCAACTCTGGACGCTGGACAAATTCGCGGATGGAAACGCTGGAAGCTGGATTGGTCGGGAAATAGTGGCTGCCGACATCAATGCGAGTCAAGTCGTCATCGCGCTCAATCTTGGTAAATTGGTACTCATAAACCTCGATGGCGATCGCTTTGTTCGGCAACGGATCCGGGAGTTTGTGGAACCCCCACCTTACAGTTGCACTGCGGAGATTTCAGCTGTGACATGCCTACCACTAGACACCACCAAGGCATACGCTGTAAACATCGCTGTCGGTTTTTGGATGTCGAAAACTGTTAGTATCCTCTCACTCCAGGAGGCGGGTACTATGAAAGATGTCTGTCAAACGAACGAACTTCCAGCTGCTCCTCGATCTCTATTATTGCACAACTTCACGAGTGAACCCGACGGAAAGGTCCAGCAATCGCATCCCCACCTTCTTGTCGGCCTCGTCGATGGTTCTGTCGCAACTTTCCCCTTTAGAAACGGAACCTTGGGAGATCAGAAGCTTATTTCTATAGGCACCCTCCCTGTGACAATGCACAGTTGCCGTATCAGGGATCGTTCAACAGTGTTCGCCTGTGGGAGTCGAACCTCGATACTGTTCTGGGAAAAGGAGCGTTTACAGCATTCGCCCTTAATGCTGAAGGTTTTTACCCATTTCCTGTCATTAACATTTGATGCTGAGTAATTACAGGATGTCAGCGCAGCTGCAGAGTTAAACACAGAAGCATATCCTTCATCGGTGATACTAGCTAGTCCAGATGCCCTTGTCATCGGAGCGGTGGCAAATTTTGATAAGCTTCATATTCGCTCAGTATGTTGCAGCTACACCCACCACGGTTATCTTTTCTGATTCCAAGTCAGATTCCTCTCGGCTATAACACTCCTCGCCGAATCGTCCATTGTCCATCTTGGGGTATCTTTGCCGTTGCCTGTGTCAAGTCCACACCTGTTCAGGTCGGAGAGGTAGAAGTTCTCACCTCCTCCGTGCAAATGTATAATCACACCTCGTTTGAGAGTATGTGGCATTTCATATTTGCGTTGTAGAGTACTGACTTTACCACGTGCAGAATTGAGCGAGCTGGAAGTCGAACAAGGTGAAGAAGTGACGTCCTTGCATGCTCTAACGACGACACTCTCGGGCATGCCCACGTCTTTCTTGTGTGCGGGTGTCACAATCTATGATGACGGGGAACGGGAGCCATCTCAAGGGCGGCTTATACTTCTAAGGACGAGCGGTTCGCGAGCAAACCCTCAGGTAACGGCATCTATCGATACCAAGGGCTGCGTATATGCGATCACATCTGTGGATGACACAATCCTCGCCGCTGTCAATAGCTCGGTGAGTAGCGTTACGAGATAATCATCAACGAAAGTAACTGTTGGGCTCCCCAGGTCGTCGTCTACAAGCTGGAAAGATCGCAGAGACAGGAGGTTTCTGTCACGCAATCCGCGGTTTTCAATCACAACTATTTGATCACCACCTTAGTATCCCGGGGCAACCAGCTTCTTGTTGGAGACGCACTTACTTCTGTCTCGCTGCTCAAACTGAAGGGGTCCCAAATCGAGCCCATCGCCAGAGACTACGGGTCCTTGTGGCCGACGTGTGCGGAGATGCTCGACAACAATAGCATTGTTGGGGGAAATGTAGGCAGTGGTGTCTAACGCCGCCCAATCCAAACTCACGTCAGCTTCAGAGCGATTACAACCTGTTCGCATTCCGACTCCAGGTGAACGAGTTGCATCGACTGCTTGAACGAGAAGGTCATTATTACTTGGGCGACATCGTGAACAAGTTCTTACCTGGTGAGCACTGAGTATCGTCCAACCTGCCTTCTGGTCCCAAAATTTATTTTGTCACGCAGGCGCACTCGCTTCTCATGATGTGTCGGTTGATATCCCAATGACGCCCAAACAATTATTCTTGACTCCGGCTGGGCAAGTGGGTGTTATAACTGATCTAACTGACGATGAACTATCGCTCCATATGACGGCTCTGCAACGAAACTTGTCGACTTTCTACGAACGCACTACTGGTATAAGCCACTCCAAGTACGATTTGCCCTTTAGGAAGCTTTTGTTGCAGCAAGACTGATGTTTTGCAGGTATCGTGCGCCAAAGAACAATTCCGGTCGGAGTGATATAGATGCCACGTCCGTTGGCTTCCTGGATGGCGACTTCCTAGAGTTATTCTTGCATTATATGGTAGACGAGCAGTCGCTCAAGCAGATCATGGAAGGTCAGTCTGAGCCAGAGCGGCTGACAATCGCACCAGAACGATTACAGAAGGTGTTGGAAGGATTGCAAAGTTTGCATTGATATGAATGTCCACGTATATTCCAAGAGAGGCATCTGATATGTATCTGTACTTCATGCAGTAGTAACAAGTCACTTCGTCAGTCAAAGGATAACAATAAGAAACCGAATCAGAACCAGAAACCGGTGAGATATTGGATAACTGTATCAAGAAACGATACCGAATGTAACTGCACACTCAGATCTGCATGGTCTTCAGACACCCGTGGAGCGAAATAAAAACCTGATACGAGGACGAGGTAACTAGGAATGCAATCGAGTTAGCAAGTGACATGCGAAGTGCGATGGAGGATTATACCTGAGAATCAGGATGCTGCCTCGATGGTAATTGCTCTTGGCTTCGATGTAAGTGTAGGTCATGAGGAATACGGCAAGGATGACGACAACAACGTCCCAGCGCGGGAGGATGAGACTATGGCGGTAAAGTATGCGTGAGCACTCTGTAGAAGGAGGCATGATGGACGTACGTAAACGAGTAAGCTATTTCGCCCATCTTCTCAGGAGCATACCAGGCGGAAAACGCGACCATAGCAGGGATTTGGAGAAGACACACTTGGAGAGCATAGGCAGATCCAATTTCCATACTGTTATCACCAATTTCCGTTAGAAAGAAGCAGGATTGCACTAGACAAACACACACCTCAATGCAATATTTCCGTTGAGAGCGAATGATATGGCGTTCATAAATTCTGTGGTGTTGGGAACAAGAGCAAAGAGAGTGATACCAAGGAACTTTTCATCGATACCCGAACCTTCCAATACGACGTCAACAACATCGATGAGAAGCTCTGAAAATTCCGATCAGTTATACCAGAATCCTCGTCGATTGGAGACGCACCTGCGATGACCGCATACAAAGCAGTACATGCAAGCAACACAGCAGCGCTAGTCATCCTACTCCATTCCGGTGCCTCATGACCACCATGCCCGCTGACGCCTGCATCAGTGTCCCCTGCTACGGATGCCCTAAGTTGCGCTGGAGAGATAGCCCGACCTTGTTGATGTCTTAAGGCGCTAACCGTCGCGACCGCAACAGCGCGCGTGAAATCATCCTTGGTCAGGCTCTCGGGTAAATGAGTGTTTTTGAGCGCCAAGTCCACACTCTCCATGAGCGGTGTGAAGTTTTGGGTCGTTGGTGGGGGTGCGTAAGACACGCGCCTGAGCGAAGGTGATACAGGCGGATGAGGTTGTTGCTGGGCTTGGTAGGACTCGACAGGCTTGGGAGCCGGAGTCTGAGATCTGGAAGGTACGTCGTTCTCGACACCTGCAGGATTCGCCCGTTGAGGTCCTTCACGAATGGTGGGTTGCGTTGGAACATTGGAAGTGCGTTGATACCCAGAGAAACGGTGTGCTGGTGGAATATCGAGGGAATGCAATAGCGGCTGGGGGTTTTTCCAGATCTGCGAAGCATGTGTACGTAGAGAGAACCACAGTCCGACGAGATATGACTGAATGGTATTGATGAGCAATAAAGATAGAAAGAAGTTAACGTGATGCCTACGAATACAAGGATCACTGCACAGAAGTACATCAGACTCTTGACAGTTGACTGATAGAAGGGATCTTCGACGGGATCGGAATGTTGATAGTAGCAATGATCACATTTCCAGTCTGGAACACTTCGGTCAGGGCCATCGGGACACCCGCTACAGACTAACTGGAACTATATGGGGCTCGAAGTCAGAATAGGAAGGCCGGGGGAGTAACAGCACTTACGTTTCCGTATATCTGGTAAAACAGCGTCGGTGTGAGGGTACCGATGAAGGCCATGATCAACATCATGCTAGTGACTCCTGCACTCTTGGCGTTGAACTTTTGTTCCTTCTTCCTCAGTGCACCAGCGCACATACTTGTGCCTGGCATCAAGAGAACACCCGCCAGCAGACTGCCTACGATCGACCCTTCTACAAGGTGTCCTTTTCCCTGAGTAAGAGCAATAGAATAGAGGATAACCTCGATAAAGGAGCCAAAAGTGGCGTTGATGACAGCACCCATCCCGATCGATGACTGCGCCGAGATAGAGGCAACAGCCATGCCAATGAAATACGAAAGGGGTATCACGCTAGCGAGGCTCAGGATGAATATAAGTGCGCGAGACGTGAGGAATGCGAGTATTGCTGGAATGTGTTCGCTGTGCTCGACCAAAGGGAGTAGCACGAAACCGTCGAATATGACAAAGAATACAAGGGGGAGGAGGTTAATGAAGATGATGTTGACTCCACCAACAGTGTACTTGTAGTACTTCCATCCTATCGCGCGGTATACGCACAGGAGTACCGTTGACTTTGTTGATCCGATATATGAGGGCGCGGTTTGGCCCTGAGACAATCGGGGATGCTTCACGGAGTACTCAACTGGAGCTGGGGCTGAAGAACTGGGGGCATCAGTCGGCAAAGTAGCAGAGAAATCGGTCTGCACGGAGGAAACGACGACCACGGGAGGCGGGGCGCAGAACCGAAGTCTCGTTGGGTTGGTGACTATGTACTTGATCAACGCCCAATTCAACTTCGCCATCGGGATGGTGATTACGAGCGCCCAGCACGCGATGCAAGTCAGGAGCATAAGAGGTGCGATCACGACGGAAAACGCGACCCAGAATGCGGTACGTCCCAACCAATCATCTGATACTCTTTGGTATGCATCGGTTGATGCGGTTGGCGAAGGCGCAGCGCCGTAAAACTTGGCGGGGAGCAGAAGATGACGCTGCTGGACCGTTGGCAACAAGGAGGTCCCCTCGTTGGGAGAGCGGGTTCGCAGATATGATTGAGCTTGGTGAGGGGAAAGAGGGGTGATCGTAGAGGTCCTGGATAGTGGGGCACCGGTGCTGTCACCATTTTCCTCCAGGTGATTCTCCTCATCGCCGTCGTCTTCGCTATCTCCCTCGACATATTTACCAAAGGGCCAGGAAAGATACCAACCTAGGCCAAAGACTAGAGTAGAGTATCTGTGTCCCCCCAAAGGCACGACATAGAGGACGGCGGAGATGGCATAGCACACCATGGCCAACCACCAGCCAAAGCAGATAACCCAGAAAATGTTTCCAGGCAACAGATGCCGTTCTGCTTGTGCCGACGGAATTGAGTGTAGCTCAGCGTCTGCATTGCGGGTGATAGATCTGGACTTCTTGTACAACGCGGGTTTCCAAATACGAAGACCAAAGGGGTGCTCAACATTGATGAGGGATTGGCGGTCTTTGAGTGTGATGGGGTCGTCGTCCTCTCGAGCCAATTCACTTTCTCCGCTATCTGGACTTTCGTCTGAGTCCGGGGAATTGTCAGCAGCGGCCTTTCCCCGGGAGTGACTCCTAGGCCGTGCGTCGCCTGGCGCCTCACGAACGTAACTCTCGGCGTCTTCCTCTTCCTCCTCAGGGAGCGTCACAGTTTCTTGAAAGCCTCTCGTGTTAGCTCGCGTGCTGCTTTGGCTGCTGCTTCTGGCCCTCTCCTTGGATGAGCTGGCCAACATATTAGCAGGATGGTGAGATTGGCGCGACGTGGGTGAAGTCGAACGAGTCTGAGAGGGGAAGGAGGTACCCTGATGATAATGTTGGGGAACCTCCTCAGCGGACCAAGACGAACTGTGGCTGCGACTGCGGTGTAAATGAGATGGTTGAACGTGCGCTATTGGCGTGGGGGTAGTGCGCCCCCAGTTATCGCCGTCATCCTGCCCATTATCTGAAGGCTCTCTGCTGCTCATAATGAATCTACGACGGCACAAGCAGACGACAGGCTCGAGCCTCTAGCGTTGTGTAATAGCTCCCCAGGGGGATGGCGCGGTGGAGTGGAATTTGGGTCGGGCTAAAGTAGCTCAAGCGTCGACGACTCGGTAACAGTTAATTTAGCGCCGTCGTGGTGTTGTTTGTGCTACATAAAATTATTAAAAGACCACTCGCAAAAGATAGAAAATCCCATAATCGACAATATACATTAGTCCGCAGTACTTGTAGTACGATTAAAGAAAGCATCTCTAAAACACGAAGGACAGTCAAGGGCTCTGATAAGTGGGAAGCCACCTCACTTTCTTAACAACTTCTCCCGCAGCTCGGCACCCTTCAGCTGAGCTCGCAAGTACTCCAGACGGTCCTGATACCGAGCAGTCACTTCTTGACGCCGGCGTCGGATATCCGATAACTCAACTTCCAGAGCACTCATCTCCGCATCCTCGTCCGTCAAGGACATTGGGCCAAACTTTGCTAGGCTAACGCTCGACACGCTGTCCAGCTCGCGTAAACGAGCATGCGTGAGCGCTGGAGAAGTCCCGGAAGGTTGTACACGAGCCCGGGACGACAAGGATGACATGGACCTCTTGCGATTGGCTGCTGTAGAGGCAGACAGTGGTGCAGTTGTCCGGAGCGATGGGTTGGGACGGTGCGAGCGTGGCTGAGAAATGTTGGTTCCATAGGAGGTGGTGGACCGAAGCGAGAGACCGTCCGCATCAGAGCCATGGTACGGAGTTCCCCGACCAGATGTGCTACCGCCGGCGGTAAGGAACGAATCGTTAAATTCTCCGCCATTCCTGCGACTCATGGCTGATATCGACGGAGAGCGTGGCAATGGTGCATGTCCAGGGGCATGCTGACTCCGGGTCAGTGCACTCAACTCGAGACCATTGAAAGCATCAAGCAGTCTCCGGCCTTCCGCCTCCATTGCCTCGATTTCAAGACGGATGCCCTGAGACGATTTCACTTTCTCGTCGTCCGGCGACGGATCGCTGGTAAGGATCGAGGGGGAATGTCTAAGTTCTGGGGTATGAGTGGGAAAGGAGGAAGGGGGGGTTTCGGTTCCAAGTCGGCGCATGCTCCGAGAGAGAGAACGATATGACGCGCTACCAAGTAGACGATGCTCGGTGTGAGACGGCGTCGATACTGCGCTACGTTCGTGTGGAGATGCTGGTCTTAGTGCCGGAATGTCAGTTCTCAATTCTCGGGGTATAGCTCGCCGCTTAAACGGATTTGATGTCAAGGAACCCAGGGACAACGTGCTTGACGACTCGCTGATGGTGCTGTCTTGTACTGAGATAGCACTGACGCGTCGGCTGCTCCCACGCTTGAAGAGGTTGGACATTGCTGATGAAACTGAGGCCTTGGAGCGAACTGAAGGAGTCCTGCGGGATTTGACCTGAAACTGGGGTGGTATATAGTTGTCCAGGTTGAGTTGCGATGCTATCACAACGAGAAACTCTGAGCCCAAGAGTAAGAGGAAAGGACACGGTCGGCTTACCTTGATGAGGGGACCGACTATGAGAGCCCAAAGGAATGACAGGATTCTCTGCGGGAACCGAACTACCGCTAGCTAATCGTTCGAATATGTTCTGACGTAGCAAACGGTATTCTTCGTCGCTGAACCCAACGTCAGTCGAGATGTCTGACAGGGCCTGCTGTTCCAAATGGGGCAGGGCAAGACTCACTTGAGCAAACCTTCAGCATTAGCTGCTGCCAATTCATTAAGACGTTGTGCGAGGCTTGATCTGTCCCGAAACGTGAATCGCGGATAAAGTGCAGGAGAGGACGAAGACAGACGTTATTGCATCAGTGTGAGCTCGAGGAGCCGACCTAGGGCTTGACTGTTCGATGGGGCGAAGCGGCGAACGATTCAAACTCGACCAAGGTTGGAACTCTTTTTCGATGGATCTGTGTGATCGACCACCAACAGTGGAGAGCTGGGGAGAAGAGATGCTGTTTGGAAATGCTTCCCGCCCCTTCCCTTTGTATTTACCATACTGAAAGATCCGACGGATGGGGTCAGTGCGCGACAATGAAGGACTGGACGCAAATGTACTGACGAATCGGGAACGAATGACCTGGACCACAGACCTGTCATCTTCGATGAAACTGGTATCTTCGGGTCTCCGAGACGAAAAAAAGCCCATTTTCCGCTGATGAGTCTGCCCCGTCTGATATGTGGAATTCCCTTATTGCCAAGTTACGGACGACGTGGACTGTCAGAGACTCAAAAGGCCCTGTGGCATCACGGAGAGAAATGGGGGTAGAAAGGGGTGCCAGAGGGCTAAACCATTAACTCATCGACAAATGAAACGAGACTTCTGACACTCTGACCAGTGTGACCTTGCTTTCGGAACCGCGCAGGTGTCCCGACCGAGTCCCGACGACCAGTTACCGTCCCCAGTAGGGAGACCAAAGTTGGAGACCATAACTAGGGACCTGTCAGGTTGAGGTGCTCACCGCCCAACAGCATAGAATATACCCCGAGCGATCACGTATTCTCCTACTGCTTCTCATGTTCCCTCTCCGTGTCAAGCATGGCGTCTCGAAGCTGATGCATTCCGCCAGCAATGGGTATTTGATAAAACGTTTCATCGGCGCAAGATACTCTTCCATTGCGCCCGGCATCCCCCCACCCCTGGACGGGGTGAGGGTGCTCGATCTGACAAGGGTCCTGGCTGGCCCAACCAGCTCCATGCTCTTGGCAGACTTGGGCGCGGACGTTATAAAAGTAGAAGAAATCTCCAGAGGAGATGACACCCGTGAGCCTCCCATCATCATTGCAATTCATTCTCCTTGACGACTTGGTAATCCTCAGGCTCGTGGACACCTCCGTCCGCCCCTGTGCCCAATGATGCGCCTGAAGAAGCTTCCCACCTACCGCCGGAGTCGGCCTACTTCCTTGCGGTTAACAGGAACAAAAGATCGATTACAGTCGACTTCAAGCGAGCCGAGGGCCTTGAAATCTTGCATAGGCTCGTAAAATCCTCGGATGTCCTAGTGGAAAATTTTATCTCTGGCAAACTGGCTTCCCTTGGTCTTGGTTGGGAAGACTGTAAAAAAATCAATCCGCGGCTCGTGTATGCCTCAATCACTGGTATATATTCTTCCGTGCTGTGTTGATATCCTGCCCTAACAATCTCGCAGGCTATGGGCAAACAGGACCCTATCGTGAAGCCGCAGGCTACGACGTCATAATTGAAGCTGAAGCTGGCCTTATGCACATGTTAGCATGCTGTTTACCTCTTCACCTTCTCTGTGATCTCATTTATCACAGTACAGGCGAACCCGATCGCGCCCCGTCCAAAGTTGGGGTGGCTGTCACCGACATTATGACTGGTCTTTACGCGCATGGAGCCATTCTGGCAGGATTGCGTTCTGTGAGCCAAACCGGTCAAGGGGTATGGATCGACTGTAATCTGTTTGAGACTCAAGTCAGCGCACTTTTCTATGTCTGAACTTTCACCTGAGATCGATTCAGCTCGCAGGACTCGCAAACATCGCATCCAATTACCTCATCGCGGGACAAGAGGCATCTCGGCACGGAACTGCGCACCCCTCCATCGTGCCATACCAAGTCTTCCCTTGCAAAGATGGCTTCTTGATGATTGGTGCAGGCAACGACAAACAGGTGAGTAATCCCTTTGATCCCAATACACGTCTCTACGTACCTACTGAATAACTTCACACAGTTCAGGCTTCTTGCTACCATCATCCTTCAGAAGCCTGAACTCGCAGATGATGTTCGCTTTTCGACAAATGCTGCTCGAGTTGCGAATCGCGGTGAAGTGGTCGACATAATCACTACAGCTCTGAAACAGCATAACAGAGATCACTGGATAGAGCGACTCAGCGGGGTTGGGTTGGTCTCATTCAGAATTCAACATATTCTCATGGAATTGATCACGATCCTTACTAGCATCCCGTTTGGACCAATTAATAACGTCAGTCAGACATTTACGCATCCTCAAGTTATTGCCCGCGAGTCCACGGTGGAAATTGATGTACGTGTCTCACCCCTACAACGTGTTCTTGGGCTCGACCACTCTTCGGAGTAGCATCCACGTGTAGGAAAAATTCGAATGGTTGCGCCACCTGTTACCTACAACGGCAAAAGGATGCCAGTGAGGCGACCACCGCCTTGGTTGTCACAGCATACCACGGAGGTATGTTCGCCACACACATGTCCTCGTTTCACTGAATCGCGAAGGGGCGCTCGACAGGTTTTGCGGGAGTTAGGGTATTCCATCAATGAAATCGCGCAGTTGCGTGCTACTAAGGTCGTGTAACATGTGTGCTGTGGTAAAGAAACGGGGTGCTGGTCGCTGAATCGGATACGGTAGCCTAGCGTGCGTATACCGTGTGATCGGAAGTCCGCTGTGGGCTATTGTAGGGAATCGTAATATATGGCCATGGCCAGTGTCTGTATTTGCAATCGGACGGAAGGGTTGACCCTTGGTGGTAAGTAATCTACTGTGGTGGGAGGTTCCCAGTATGGAAACGGGCAATGCAGTGATGATCTCAAGGTCGATAATCAGTCGGCTGTCCACTTATGTACTTGGGTCCGGGACAGATCCCATCTGACTTATAGCCTATTTCATTGCCTGTTCTTTACCACTGCTATTTACTATTGTCCTTCTTTCTCCGTCCTTGCCATGTCTTCCCGTTTCGCGGACTCGACGTCGATGCGGACTCGCTCTCCAATCTACCACGACGACAGCCCTAAGCGGCCTCCACCTTCCCCGCCCAACAAAGCTCCTCCACCGAAGAAACTTGACGCTAAATCTCGTCCCGTCTCCGAGGAATCCTTTCCGCCTCCTTCCAAGGCTCCTTCGGCTGTCGTTGCAGACTCACTCACAAACTCATGTACGGACAAGGTACGTCATTCCGTTCAGTACGATTCCCCGTCTTCTCGTCCAGGCGTACCAGCTGCGCAGTGCTAATCACCCTTTGCGTTCACCACAAGTCATCCATCAATCGGGTCGTCGTTGATACGGTCGTCGTCGATATGTCGGTATTCGACCAGATACTCGAGTTGGACGAGGGGGATGACCGCGAGTTTTCTCAAGGCATGGTTCAAGATTACGTGGAACAAGCGGAGGCGACTGTAAAGCTCATGGATGACTGCTTGTACGTCGGTCAGTCTGCCTATGGTGATCTAATTTCTGACCTATGAACAGCGCAAAGCAGGAGCTCACCCAACTCGGCAAGTATGGCCACTTTCTCAAAGGCTCATCCGCCGCATTGGGGGTCGTTCAAGTGCAAGAAATATGCGAGAAGATACAACATCTGGGTAATCGAATGGACCCGGATAAGGAATCGGAAGTCAAGATGTCAGCAGACGATGCGCTTGCGAGGATCAAGCTGTTGTTGGTCCGGCTTAAGGACGAGCATGCTACAGCGGCCGAATGGTTGAAGAAATTCTACGAGGAGTCCAACCATTGAGCACCCTTGGCCAATTGATCTGAGGGGGCTCCAGAAGGTGGCATCGTTGCCATACGTCAAAGCGCCTCGGCTGAGGGTGTTCAACACAGGCACATGAGACATTCGCAGTATCGGAGCAGGGTCTGGTACTTTCTGCGAAAGAGGAAGGCTGTATCATTTTTGTACTCTGGAGTCTGACCATTTTATCCCCTTGTTTGTTGTTCTCATTAGCTTACTCTCACTCAGCTGTTTCATTACATACGTTTTAGTTCCTGCACTACGTACCAAGACATTGTGTATGTTTTAACGTGCAAGCACGAGCTCTGATTTCGCTGATCAGCGTTGGGTATCAACTTTTGTTTGTCCCAGATTTGAGCCAGGGACCAGGGTTCCCGGATCTTGGTGTAATGGAGATCACGAGACTCGAGATTGTGTGCGCGTGCGCGACGCGTCCGTAGAAACTTGAACTTGACCATAATGATGAGCCACGGAGATCTCCTACTCCCGACCCCGGTGCATTTTCCAGCCTTTCCATACGATCCACCTTATTCCATACAGACGGACCTAATGAAACATGTTTATTCTTCAATCGAAAAAAGACACGTTACTATCGTGGAAAGCCCCACTGGAACCGTACGCAGCTTGTACAGCAGCTCCACCCTTGCTGATGTTTCTTCAGGGAAAAACTCTGAGTCTCCTTTGTTCAAGCCTATCATGGCTCACCGACGAGAGGGAGAGAGCGCGCAAAGGTCAGCTATCCCAGAAACTCACGCAGAGCAATGGTAAGTTGGGGTCGATGCCCTGAGGAACATATAACAATCTCTGACTGCCGTGTTGCTGCCATGGTGAATGATAGAACCTGCATGGGTTTCTGCTCAGACTTTCCAGATACAGCAGAGAGAGCTCGAGACACAGGATCGCGAGTACGAGGAAAGGCTAGCAAACGCGCGAAAGACTGAAGCGCGTTTGCGAGCTTTGGCAAAAGCAAGAGTGATGAAGCGTCAGGTACGCCATCATGTCATGTCTGAAGGGATGATCCCTGATGCATAAGAGTAGCGTGTTGCTTCCAGCAGTACAAAAGGACCTGATGCAAACGATGACGAAGTGTTCCTTCCCGATCCCGATGCGGACGACACAGTAGACAACGTTTCTCCTGCTGTACGTGCACTAATGGCAAAGTGGGTTGCTCGGTTAAGCTATGGAGCACACTCTCATTTTCGTTGATCAGGGTGAACCAGGTTGGATCACATCGTGCGTGGGGCGACACACCCGAGCCAACGTGTACCAAAGTCTACTATGCTTCTCGCACGCATTCCCAGCTGACTCAGGTTATTCCCGAACTTCAAAAACTTAAGTTCAAGCACGTTTGTTACGGCCAAGATTCTCCCCAGGGTTTCGATGAAAAGCCTTGCCCCACACCTTTATCGAATCAGAGGAAGCGAAACGTTGACATTTATGAAGAAGAAGACCACGATACTGATCGACGGCAATGGAGAGCGGTATCTCTTGGGTCACGTAAGCAACTTTGCATTAACGAGGATGTCCGATCGAAATCTGGCGACTTGGATGAAAAGTGTCGGGAATTGCTCAACGGTGGGATCTATGCTTTCATTTAATTCGGCCGTCTAATTTTTGCATTTAGGACATGAAGAAATGCGGTGTCAGTATCTTCCGCCTGCTGAGGACCAATCGCGCATGCTTGACTTCCGGGATCAAATATTGGTTCGTTTGTGCCCTAACATCTTGAATAATCCTGATCGTCCTCTTGTAGGCCTCCTCAAAAGACATTGAGGATCTTGTGATCGCTGGACACAACGCCCAGACATGTCCTTATTATGGTTCTCGAAGAGCCATTCCTCAAGCAGAGGTTTGTTCTTTTCTATCTTACCTGGTGACATTGACGATATTTTCCAGCTTGTGACGTTGCCATACAATCTTCTACTGCAAAAGGCAGCGCGAGAAGCCCTCGGCATAGACCTTTCGAACCAGATCGTCATAATTGACGAAGCCCATAGTAAGGACCTCCATCCTACTCTCCGTGCGTGAATACACTCAGTACTAGATTTGATCCCCACTCTACTTTCATTGTCGAGTGTCCGCGTGACAACTCATGTGCTATCAACTTCAATCAAACAAGTCACGATTTACTACGACAAGTTTCGAACACGCCTCGCTACGATACATGGTCTTCATCTTAAGCGACTTATCAGCTACATGAATGCAATGCAGCGGGTCATGGAGGAGTGGAGGGCAACCAACCCAAGTCTCGGATCTTCTGAACCGAGAACAGATGTTTTAACCATATCAGAATTTACGCAGAGGCTTGGACGCAAGACCGAGGGCATAAATTTACTCGAAATTGAAGCATACCTGAAGCGGACTAAAGTAAAACTTCATGGTCTCCCACTCAAGTATGTCTTAATGATGCCATAGATCGCGAGAAAAATATCTGGGTATGCTGATACCATTTCGATCGGAGAGAATCAAAGTACGTTGGAACACTTCGTCTGAAGGGCTATCTGAGGACATCACAGGCTCTAAGAAGCAACCACCGACCCGGGTTACCCCACCCCTCCATGTAATAGAAGCATTCATGGTTGGCCTCGCTGGTGCCAGAGAAGGTTCTTTTACTATACCTCGGAAAGATATATTCTCATAACCAATGAACAGACGGGCGTATCATTTTCACCCGCGTAGGAGGAAACTTGCATTCAGAAGAGTTGGGGATGAAGTACCAGCTTCTCAATCCTTCCACAACGTTTCGCGAAGTGGTGGAGAGCGCGCGTTCGGTCATATTGGCCGGCGGGACAATGTCACCCGTAATTGTATCGTGGTCTTCCATGGCTTGTTAGCTGATGAAATGATAGATATCAGACGTAGTTGCGCAACTATTCCCATCCGTTCCCAGCGAGCGATTAACAACTTTCTCCTGTGGCCACATCATTCCGCGATCTCATGTTCGGACGTTATGCGTTACGAATGGTCCAGCTGGTTCTGTGTTGGAGTTCAAGTATGCATACCAAGGCGATCAGCGCATGCTCAGTGAACTAGGGCAACTCATTCTGAACCTCTGCAACGCCGTCCCTGGGGGGATGGTGGTATTCTTCCCGTCATACTCTTCTCTGACACTTGCGCACCAGGCTTGGAGCATGACGAAACTGGCAGACAAGTTAATGGCGAAGAAGATGGTTCGTTTTCTCACACTTGGGACTATCATGATGGCAAGAGGCAGCTCAATTGGAGGTCCTACAGGTGTTCTTGGAACCGCAAGCCGGTGGTAGCGTAGAGTCAATACTACGAGATTATGCCAATGCAGTGCAAACATCGGTCCGTTTCGTCTTGCTATTTGCTGGCCAACTTGCTAACAGGCTTTTAGTCGGCCGACTCGTCCGACAAGAGGACAGGTGCCGTTCTCTTCGCTGTCGTGGGCGGGAAGCTCTCGGAGGGTCTCAACTTCACGGATGATCTCGCCCGTGCAGTCGTCGTCGTCGGACTTCCCTTCGCAAACAAAAATTCCCCGGAGTTACAGGAGCGGATGCGTTATGCCAACGAAATGGAAGCGAAACTAGCCAACAAAAGGAACCCTGGGGCAAAAGATGCTGCTTCGGAGCTGTATGAGAACATGTGCATGAGCGCGGTCAATCAGACTATCGGTATGTTCTCATGTGTCCCATGCCCAATTATATTCACGGTTTTGTAGGCCGAGCCATCCGTCATCGTATGGACTGGGCATCTCTCATTCTGGTGGACCGGCGATACGGTTCTTCGAGTATCCAGAATAAGTTGCCAGCGTGGATTCGAGGTGACATTGCTGTGTGTGACACATTTGGACAGACGATGAAGCATCTCAGGGATTTTTATCGAGAGAGGAAAGGAGGTGCAGACCCATTCTCAACAAACATGTAAATGAATGTTACTGCAGAATACCTGTGCATGTTAGCAAGATGTTCACTGAGGGAAGCAAAGATGCCTATAAAGAGTTGGATATGGGCAATCTGAAATTGTTAATAAAGAAGTGGGAAGGTTCTTATGAATCTTTTGCTTCAAAAAACAAGATCAATGGGCTGATTGGCTTGCCATTGCCCAGTCTTCGATAAACAATAAGTAGCATGCTGCTATCAAGAAAACTTCCTTCACAGTCACTTGTTCTTACAAACCATGTATGGGTACTGCTCCACCAAGTTCTTCTCAGGCACCAGCTGCTGCTATTTTTAATAACAAGATGGCAAAAATCATAAAAGATATCAAATGTACCCTTACTGCATTTCAGGAATGCATGATATCACAAGCTGACAAACATAGATCAGCTGTACCCAAATACCAAACTGGCCAGCAAGTCTGGCTAGCCATGGAAAATCTATGTTTGACATGTGCCTCATGCAAGCTATCTGAGAGATGGCTTGGCCCTTATGTAATCACAGGCTTGAATGGTCCAAACACAGTTACACTCAAACTCCTGCACTCTATGTTACCTTGTTTACAAGGTCACTCACATGTGGAAATTGTGGCTGTGGGTAACGAATTTTGAGCCGTGTGAAACACATTGGTAATGATTGTTGGTCATGACTTTTCCTACTTAGTAATGAGCCTCTGTCACTTGTTCAGTTTATGTTTGCATGATAGGCCGTTGTCGTCGGTTGTTGTAGCACCAGTACTTGAAAACTTTCCTTGTTTGTGGAGTTCACTCTTCAATGCTTGTGAATGTCTCATCAAGTTTTGTTTTTTTTCAGATTGTCTAACATTCTGCAACAAATGTTGCATTCACTTCTCAGTTCTCTCCTAATTTTCCTTCCATCATGGAAAACGCAGATTGTGTTGTGTTTTACACAGCTAATGCTTATGCAAAAGCAAAGTTGACTTCTGTTATTCGAAAGAAAAGAATATCATGTCGTCTGCTCAACTTTATTGGACATTGTGATGTTGACAATGGTACATCTCATTTTTTCCGTTTAGTTATTTCTCTTAAAAAATTTATGAACAGACTCTGAGTTGTTGTGGATGGAATCTGGAGAAACTATTACTATGCAGGGTGATATTATCTGTGGCAAAGTGATGTGTGACTTTGATCAATCCTGGGCTTGGGTAACTATCCATCATAATTTCTCCAAAGTCCACAATCCACGTCATCCTCCAAAACCTTATATTCTCACAATTCATCATCCGCCTGAATCACGTACTCATGTTCAAGTTTGCGATTGCGATATTCGCAAATTGCAACCAATTGTTCAAAGGTGCCCCCTTTTCTTTAATCATCATCTATTAATTTAACATGCATATGTTGTCAAGTTGTATCAACGATGAAATCAACGACATTGAATCTTTGCTAAAGAATGGTCCACATGCAGTGGTACATCAACAAATTGAAGCGCTGCAATGTTTGATGGAAGACTACTACTGATTTCCTTTCCTTTGTCTTGTAAATTTGTTTGCAAATCTTTCTCCTGCTAATTGTTCTTTTTTGAGATGTTATCTTATTTTCCTTTCAATCAATTGCTTGTATTTCTGTTTTTTATATATCGTACATGAATGAAAGTATGCTGTCCTATTCAGTCTGAGAACATTGAGTCATTATGTCATGCTGTTTCCACCAACGCCTTGTTTTGTTATCCAATCTTTCCAGTCTCTCATCTTCTACTCGAAGATGTTCATTCGGATGTGAAGTCATTAACTTATCATCAAAATCTCGCAACAAGCAAACACTTTCCCAACCCCTACAGTGAGACAGTATAACATAGACATTGAATGGAGTTAATCCACCTGTTGAAGGTGTTCTGATGTCAACAATTACATTATTGAGTGTTTGGCCCTGCGACCTGTAATCAGTGAAAGCATATGCGAGTGTCATGAGAAGTTGAATGTGTGTGATTGTCTTCTTTCTTCCACAATCGGTGATGGTGAATGTGCGAGACATAGGGAACAAAGGGAGGATTTTCGGTTCTAGTCCTTCTAATGGATGCATTTTTGGATTCATCATCTTCACAAGAATGTACACTGGTGGCTGGGTTAAAGTGACAGTGGATTGGTTCGCTTGTAAGGGGGGTTCTTCTTCATTCATAACAATTTTGACTATTTCACCCTGTGCTCTGTTTGCAAGGTCTACGTTGGTGTCAATGTTGAATGTCACCATCACCTTCATTCCAATCCTGAAATGCATCGTATTCAGAAGACCTCCTCTTTCATCCATTCTACGTCCCTGTGCAGTTGATTTTGAAGCAATGGCGAAATGTTCAGAAAGTGAGAGTGGTTGACCTTGACATGTGTCTAAAGCGTTGGAAATGAACAAGTGCATGTGAGTGTCTTTGCATTTCTTCTTTGCCATCAGAAGATTTTATTGATACCAAATGGCATGTCGAGGTGTTACAAGTACTGCGTTGTCCCAAGGAGAGGTGAAAAAGTCAGTTGGAGGGCAAGTAGGATTGGTGATAATGAGCAACCATAATAAGCAAAGGTGATGTGTGCGACAGCTTCCAAAATGCATGTGGTCAAGTAGATCTTGCCATTCAGGATCAGTGATGCATACTTGCTGATTGAGATGAACTATGGTTTGAAAATGTTTGTAGATACTCTGTCCTAACATTTATTCTGCATCATCCTTTGCTGCCATGGAAGGCCAATACAACGGTTTCCTGATGACAGGAGGAAATTGATGAAATTCGCCTACAAGAATAACATTGATGCCACCAAAAACTTGATCAGGATCTGTTCCTTCATTACGATCTATGGCTTCTGCAATTGCCACAAGGTGTAGCTACATATTTGGGATGCCGACCGAACAACCCATGTTGGTATTGTAAGGATGGCGACAGGCCAGCCAATGTTGGCCCATTTGGGTTGGTCAGTAGTTGACCGATGGGCCAAAATGGGTGGTTGGACAATGACCAATGGGCCTATGGGCTGGTTTTGGTTGGCTAATCAATGGTAGAG
>JBBPRG010000076.1:0-24697 GCA_038092895.1 Chalciporus pseudorubinellus | reverse complement strand
ATCACATCTACGAGGTCGTCCGAGGTACAGTTTGGCTCACGTATGGTGACATCTGCGTTGCTGAGCTTGTATTCGCTCAATACGGCTTTGATCTCATCCTGGTCGATGTTTGTGAGAGGCACGGTGTTTGTGATTGCAACGCCACCCCTTTCTTTCTTGCGGACTATGATTGCAGGTGGTTTTTTGTTAAGTCGGATACCAAAGCCTTCGAGTTCAGATTCGATGATCCTCTTGTCTCCGAGAGGTTTGAGGACGTCGAGGACGATGAAAATGAGGTTACAAGTTCGAGCAACTATGGGGCAGGGAATATTTCTTCAGTGATTTATCTCTGATACCTGTGGTCTAATTTCATACCAGCGATGACTGGGACAAGGGATCAGTAGAGAGCTACGTAAAAATGAGATATACCTACCTTGACGACCTCTGCCACGACCGTCGTTTGCACCCTCGATGATGCCCGCTGATAGGTGTTAAGCTTCAGCTGGTCGTAGAGCATTCAATCCTTACGCAGGTCCAGAATTTGTATAGGAGCACCATGCACTTTCAGGGTCCCAGGAACGGTGGTTAGAGTCGTGAAATCAATCTCGGAGACCTCTGAGTGAGTTCCAGTGAGTTTGGACATGAGTGTGGACTTGTGGATGGCGTTAGCGCAAAGGACTGAAACCAAACACATCTTCGGACTCACTTTTCCGACAGAGGGGAACCCTACGAAGCCAACGGTTGCAACACCCGTCCTAGCTACATCGAAACCAACGCCTCCTCCCCCACCACCGCCGCTGGAAGGTGATATCAGCTCTCGGCGGAGTTTCGCGAGCTTGGCTTTCAGCTGGCCGAGGTGGTAGCTGGTGGCCTTGTTCTTTTGGGCTATGAGATTGAAAATGATCGACAAGCACACGAAGCAAGCATTGATATACAGACATACTTCTGGCCTAGAGGCTTGGGGTGAATGAACCTATAACGGGAAGAAGCTACTGAATATTACCATCTCATCTTCGATTTCCTTGCGGTCAGATATCAGCGTCAATGAGCAAAGGTCTATACAGTTGTCATACTTTGATTTTCTGTACGGTGGTCATGATTGATGCAGATGCAAGTACTAGTAGTACTTGCTAGTCAAGTTGGTGATCACCGTCACCTACTGATCGTGTCTGATGACATAAGCGAGCGGCTGTGTTGGTAGCCTTGATACGCTTTCCCTGTTTTTGTCTGTCTACTCAGTCCCCTCCCTAGCTACGACAGTCTCCGCAGTGCGCACGACACTCTTTGCGATCCAGTTCCGATTCTCTCGTTTCCTGTCCACTCTTTCTTACGTGTCCAGTTCGGTTCTGTATGCGACTGCGTCGCACAAGTGCACGCTACACTCTTTGACCACCAATATCGGCACTCGCTCGCCGTCGTGATCGCTCATCAAACACCCTCGCCACTGTCGCACAATGTTCTCTGGCCCTGCATGGAAACGAGAGGTCGTTCCAGACCACAAGGTACGACTCACCGTACCTCCATCCGAACTGTTATTCAGTTTCGCCTCTAGTTCGACTTCATCGACACACGTGAATTCACTGACAATGGGTTCTTCATGCGGTTCAAGTAAGTCATGTCCATGATAAGGCACAGCGCAATCGTGTTCTGCTCCCTACTCGGAACATGCTGATTCCTGTTTATCTAGGTACCTCTGGCTCTACATCATCATCTTGAAGTCGTTCCTCGTTTATATCTCAGATATCTTCTCCGCAACCACCATGTTAACCACCTCGGCATGGTCAAATCAAATTTTCAACGACTGTCAAAATCAAGATGGTTGCTTTTATATCCCTTTTAATATCGGGAAATGGTTGTTCGTAGGGTGTATTATCTTTGGTTTTCTCTTGGTGAGTGGCCATGTTTCAAACACGTTGCCTTGCCTCTCCTCTTACATGTCGTCCGTAGTTGGCATATGAAGCGCGTAAATCGAAGAAGATCATTGCGAGTAGGGATATTTCATATGCTTTCACGAACGTGATGGCCAATCACTACTATTCGCTCCGTACGTCTACAAGTCAGTATGGAATATTGGTTATTGATTATTTTCGGTTTCCAGGTTCTTACGACCACTTCTGCTTCTTTGACCATATCAGTAATTCCACCAAGAAAAAGGATGATTTTGCCTTCTTTGTCTTCTTTACGTTCAAGAGCAAGTCATCCATATTTCTTTGACATCGCATCACCACTTACACGCTTATTCAGGTTGGAAGCGGCTGCTTTTGTCTGATGGTCCTCGACAAACGATCAACGCCCTCACTCTCTACAGTATCTTCCTTGCCAAGAAAGCCAATGGACCTTGGTACGACGTATCGAAGTACTTCGCCGGAAACAGTCTGTCGACTTCCGCCCTAACGGTTTCGACATTCTTCACATTTGTCATCTTTGCCGGTTCCCTGCTTTTGCTTATCATCGCTGGCCTTTGTTACATTCCTCTTCTCTGCTACATTCAGGGGAATTTGAAGGTAAGGCACCATTTTCATGATATAGATGTTTGTGGCAGTGTTAACTTTTTTCTAGGAATACGTCTGCCACAAAGTCGACAAAGTGAGCTTTTGGAATCAAGTTCATCCTTGCTTCATACTGAGTAGCTCCAGCGTATTGCCGAGGTCATCAAGCGCCGCAACCGAGAGCGACTCGCCAAAGCTGCCGCACTTGCCAAGAAGGAAGCCATGGGTGACTTCTCTCATCTCAAGAACAAGAAAGGAGAGATGATAGGCCAGCCTTTACCGCAACCTACCCTCCCGAACCTCTCCGTCGACGACGACGACGACGACACTGCGTCTATAATTAAGCGAGGGCCATCGCCAAATCCTTATACCCAGGATTGTCTCTATGCATCTGACAACAAGAGCATAGCGCCAAGTTATCATACAAACCCTGCCGGAGTTGACTACTCCGATTACCCACCCATGCCAGCATTCAGTGCGGGGTATGCCCACCAAGCGCCAGGCGCGTACGCACTATACCCGGCTGCCTTTGATGATGAGCCACAGCAACATTACTCGTACGACGATGACTACAGCAGCCAAGTCAACCTCCCCGCAACTGCCGCCCCTGTCTCGTACCAGCAGGCGTATGGGCACCCAGGGATGCCAGACACCTACGCAGCAGATGCCTACGATGTGTACCAAGGCAGGGCGACGCCTGCAATACGGCAACCCACACCCCACGATGGTGCAGCGAGAGTCGCTCGTGATGTGCAGGACTATCCGAGTCACTACACGCAACCAGCGTACGCCTATGACAACACATCATACGGAGATCCTTATCGTCAGTACCAGACGCACGGTGAACATGGTTCATATGAGTTTGGACAAGCTATGTAGTCGGGAGTATCTAGGGGTGGATTGTTGTGATTTCTTGTTCCTTTCTTTCTGTATTTTATTTACTCGATTTGACACCCATAGGACTGATAAGACTCATGCGAGCAATTGTTCCCAGGTGTGGAGAAGGCAAACCGCGCAAAGTAACTGATGACTGGTGCCCCCCCCCAGACAAAAAGACTAGGGATTACCGTGCGGATTTGAAGCTCATCAGTGCGGCACCAATGAATTGGCGCTTTATGAGTTCCCCCATTTCGTGGACGTTTGGCCGTGGCGAGGCAACCATGCCTGAAGTACTAGGGAACGATGGATAGTTACTATATAGTGGGGAACCTTCACATCACCCTATCAGGTGCAGCTGAGGACGAGTATGTGCCATATCGAAGGGTTGCATGGATGGGAGTACTTGGTGAGTGACGCAGACTTGACGGTAACTCTAATCAAAAGAATGGCCAACAGACTAGTTAGAGTCGGACATCTCATCCAGCAAACGATATTCCGCGATATCGACGCTGAGGCCTGATGACCCCAACACCACGCACGCTATCGGGTAGCACTCGTCATGCTTCAAGTTCTTCCCGAAAAGCAGGTTTCATCGGAAATCAAGAGTGTCTCCAGAAGACCAGTAGATGGAGGCGATGCTCTATGGTTTGTGGGTACAGCAGGACGTCAACAGTTCGGCGAAGAGTACAACCGCAAGCTGAGGAGAAAACTGGTACGCCGTTCGTGATATCTTGCATCGAAGACACCCGGTACCGTTGAGGATCATAGGATTTCTAAGTAAGTTACATACCGACCATTGCGGCACTCGTATGCTTTACTCAATTCCTGTGAGTTTGTCGATCTCGAGTCCTACTTCCAACCAAACCTGATCCACGAATCAGCGATAAGATGCCCCTCAACTATGCGAGGCTAGTGACTATTTGCAGCTAAAACTTTCAATCGTCCTGAACCAGCTTGAACCAGTATCATGTCCCTATCACTGGGCAGGTAAGGCGATGATTCGCTCCAATTTCGGTTACAACTCATCCAATTTTAGAGGTACAACTTGACCTCCATGGCATTTTTACCTTGACAAGCCGTTCAATGCCTACTCTACACCGTTCAAATAACGTGTGGATATGTAGGCTACATCGTTTGGGAATTTCCCACCGCTTACATTGCCCAAAAGCTCTCTTTAGCAAAGTTCTCTGTGCGTCACGGACCACCGTATCCGCGTCACGCGCTGATTACCACCAGGTGCTAATATTGTCGTCTGATTTGCCATGGATTCACCACCTCGTTCAGATCCTTCTTTATCCTCATCGTAGCACTCATCGGTTTCAATAACACGACGCAGAAGCTTCGAAGGGGTTTTTTCTTTGGTGCGCATTGTACGAGACGATTGGATCCGGCACTTTCTAATGTTTTCAAAGGGACTTATTTAATTGGAACGTTTGGAAGTACCCTTGATACTATCTACGCGTACAATCCCTCTAACACGAGTGGATACACGAAGAAGGTGAGTCTATCCGTTTATTCTGTCCACCATGGGTTAGTAAGCGCGTCTACAGCTCACGATCAACGGCCTCACGCTTACCTTCTCTGTTAGAAATATCATCGGCACGGAGATTTTCCAACCAAGGGAGGCGCTTTAGTACATTCCTGGAAAGGCGGCAATCGTGATCCTCCTATCGATACAAGTTGGAGTGGCATACCTTTTCGTTGCATCAACGTGCGGTCAAACCGTAAGAAACACAAAGAATTGGAGAAGTTGAAGGCGGCTAAAGACTGGACGGATGAAGTTCGGAACGTCATGCTTTCGCAGATTTGACCGACAAGCAGTAGGTGACTAATGTTACATACAGAAGACATGAACAGAAACCTGTTCTTTGTTTATACCATTTGAATGCTTCGCCCTGGCTTGCAAGGACTGTACTGAGAATAGACTAGCGATGCATGGTATGGCGATGCATGGTATGTCGAACAATACATAATAAGTGTCTCTGAACAGTGTGGCAATCCCCATAGAATAAATAAATCGCAGTGCTCTCGGAAGAAACAATCTTGTCTACTAAGAATAATGGATAATAGAGTTCTAGTGGAAAACCTTCTCCCAAATGATGATTGCGATCAGAAGGACAAGCAGGACAATAATCGCGGCAGTCACTACACGCTGCTGATACATCCTAGGTGGAGCAGTCAATACAAACTACTAATACGAGTTTACCCACACTGAACTCACCGCCTGATCATCTTTTTCAATGTACCAGACGCACGGTCTATCGCCGAGTCAGCAGTCCGTAGCTGTGAGATGATAAGTGACGTTCGCAGAATTGGAGAAGACCACAACGCACGGTATCTCTTGAGTTCTCGATTTGCTCTCTCTGAGCACGGAGGTTCATCAGGATCTCTGCACCCTGATCCTCTGTCTCGAGGGCGATTCGTTGAGATTCCTGCAGTCGTCTCGTGCCATCTTCCAATGTTGCAGTGCCTGCCAATAGTCTCGTTCTATCGCTTGTCATACCATAAGGTTCATCCGACGTTGGAGTGCCAACTCTTCCAGGTGACGCAAGCAGGTCCGCGCGCGAAAACTGCGTGTGCAGGTCCTTTGACGTCTTCTTGAACCTCACGAGTTCCGCCTTGGCAGTTCTAAGGCGAGTCTGATACTGAGGCTTGATTGACTGAGGGATCCCCTGAATCTCAATCTCCATTTGTGAGATCTGATGGCCATATGTTAATTATCGAAAGATATGTCGGGGCGAAACATGCCATTTCGTCTGCCTCATCCAACTCCATCTCCACCCGTCTGAGAGCGGCTCTTCTCTGTTCTGTAAGGACTGTCATGGGTTGGATATATAGCGAGCAGCAATTTCCCCTTACCTCCTCGTTCATCTTTGCCGTCTCCATCGAGCTTGGACCGTATGCTGTCGAGAATCTGACGAAAGTCTTGTTCATATGTGTCGAATAGTGCGGTCGGGGAGTTGTCCATGGCTTGCGGTTACCTGCGTGGTGTGTGGACGGAAGTGAGGTCGACTGCAAGGCTGTTAGTGTCCTCCGCTCAGCACTGACTGTGTTGGTGACTGCGGGTAAAGCGCCCGAAAAGGCAAACACGTCCACGCATTGCTCGGGCTACTAACAGTGACACGAATCCGAGCCGTGTCCTCGAACGCCCCGTAAGTACCGCGTTGGCTACTCAGCCTGTCATGTAGCTGATAGACCGACACTGGCAGAATGTCACTGTATC
Organism: Chalciporus pseudorubinellus; assembly: GCA_038092895.1. NCBI lineage: Eukaryota > Fungi > Basidiomycota > Agaricomycetes > Boletales > Boletaceae > Chalciporus > Chalciporus pseudorubinellus. The sequence goes on along the minus strand of JBBPRG010000076.1, from coordinate 18,127 downwards.
TAGACCCTCAAATACGAGATTGGGTCCTCTTCCCAATCACCCTCGTTATGGTCGGTTATTTCTGACCGCGAGTCGTGTCGAGCCTCTGACCGCATTCGTTCTATCTCCTAGATTCTTGTTGGTCTACTTCGACATTATGTCGTTGTTCTACTGCAGTCAACACCAAAGAAGTTGTCACGAGCTGCACTTCGTGAACAGTGAGTCCTTCCCCGTCACCTGCCTCGTCGTTCATCCTAATACTCCCCGTAGGCGGGCCCTCGCAAGATCTCAGATACTCCGAGCCACGTCTTCGATGTCACTCATACCACCATTATACTACAAAACGATATCCCAGAACCTATCCGAAGCGTTCAAAGCTGGCACATATATCAAAGACGGTCCACCCAAAGGCGATTCTCCCTCGTCTGCGCCCAATCCTTTCTCTGACCCAGCTGCCATGGACGGGATGATGGCCGGAATGAAAACCCAGATGGTTATGATGGTACCGCAGATGGTTATCATGGGCTGGATCAATTTTTTCTTCCAGGGCTTTGTTCTAAGTACGTCACACCGAGGTTTTGGTTCTGCATGTCATTCACTGAGGCTTGTTTGCCAGTTAAATTGCCCTTTCCTTTGACGCTCGGTTTCAAGTCCATGCTTCAACGTGGTATTGAAACGCCCGATATGGATGTCCGGTGGGTTTCATCACTGTCGTGGTATTTCCTCAACTTTTTCGGCTTGAATGGGTTGTACCACCTGATCCTTGGCGGCGATAACTGTGCGTCTTTTCATTACTTCTAGCAGCTTCTATTTGGCACATCTGATGGCAACAACCGGATCTTCCGTTTTGATAGCTGCTGATTCAACGCGCGACATGACCATGTCACCGTTCGCGGCGATGGGGACAGGCCAACCAGGCCAACCTCAAGATTTCGCCAAGTTGTTCAAGGTGGAGCGGGACAATCTGGAGTTTGCGGAGGGCCTTTATGCCTGGGCAGGTGAAGACATGGATGCCAAGATTCTTCGGAAGTACGGGAAGTTGCCCCCGAACTCGGAGTAAAATCTTCACACAAACTATTACGAGCCGAGACTAGCCTGGGAGACAAGTACATTATAGTAGCATCTAGGCGTAATGAAGGAGCGCTACACCAGCGAGGGCACACAAAAATGGGGGGAAAGCGTATCCAAGTCATGTCTGTATTTGACGGTCGTCAGGCGCAACTAATATATTGAGATCAATTTCACGTTAGTACGGTGATAAGTACGGAAGCAGATCATAAGGAGATGATACCTGAGCCTGCTCCGCCAGCATCAAACAGTAAGGCACAATTGAAGAAGTATCAGGATCCTATACTAGGCCATCATAAAGCGATAACGCCTTGTTTGTGTCACACAGGGACAGGAGTGAGTCGGACGAAGTAGCACCATATGGAGAGGCGAAACATACCTGTACTATAGTTGGATCTTGTTTGCTGCCCTCTACAAATTCATCATACGTTAGCTTTGCGTCCTTGTCTCGATCCATATTTCTGAAGATTTTGTCTACACGCTGTGCGTAAAAGGTCAGCCCGGGATGCACCAGGGACAATGGCAAGTAAGTCACCTTTTCCGGGGTGTCTTCATCGGGTGGTAGCTTGACCATCTGGCCGGTCATCTTGTAAATTGAAGCGACGATTTGTAACATCTCGTCGTATGTAATGAAACCGTCTTTATCGATGTCATAGAGCTGGAATGCCCCTGTATGAACGTAAGCGGAGATGAATGACGGTGGTGGATCAGGTGGCGTACACTTGAGCTTCTCATCCAAACGACCACGGCTTGTGACGCTGAGAGCACAGATAAACTCTTTAAAGTCGATAGTACCGTTCTTGTTCTCGTCGAAGACGTTGAAGACGTAGTCCGCGAACTCGCCAGGATCACCGAACGGGAAGAACTGCTTATATATTCGGCCGAACTCTGATCTGTCGAGTTGGCCTGAGGGACAGTCCTTGAGGAAGCCTTTGTACCTGGGAAAGGGTTAAAGGGAGAGCGCAGTGGATAGTAGAGGGATGACGACACCATTGTTGGAGTTCACGCTTGTCAACTGGAAACAAAGGAGACATGAGAAGATGGCAGCGAGATAAACAGATGACCTACAATATGTATTCTTCTGGAGATCTGCTAGCTGCTCGGGAGAGAGTTTCGAGTGAGACTTTCCCATTATCGCGAGTGGGTGAAGTGGCGAGGAATGTATGTAGCTGTGGTCAACAACCTCTTGGTGGTTGATATCGGTTTATAGAGCAGTGAGCACAGGCGCCACAGCTGCGATCTACATGGAAGTTGTGGGCACTCCAACTTGGACCCACCACAGCGAGTCACACGGAAAGTCGCACATCGATGGCAGGTCTTTCAGGACGAATTACGCTCATCTATCATCAGAATTCCATGTGAGAATCTGCGAGAATGGAACAAGCTGTCTGATGACTCTGATCTACAGATAAACCCCGACCCTGGGCCTTTTTCCGGCTCGGTCGCGGACTAGCCCGGACATGAGGTCTTGAGGCCTTGAGGTTGTGCTCGTCATCTCTCTCTATGGGGAGGTCGATGTAGGCGAGAACGGGTTGGTCATATGCGGCAGGGGATGCGCAGGACGACGAGCACTTGGGTCCTCGTTCGCTGGCTGGCTCAGGGTGTCCAGTTCTTCCTTTCTCCGTCTGTACACCTTTTTTAGTAGCATGCGCTGTATAAGAATATCGTCCGCATCTGCCCCTCCCTCCCTCCCGTCCTCCGCCATGTGTTACCAGTACAACTCACCCACTGACATCTCTGCCGTCCCATGTCCGATGTGCAAGGTATTCAAGCCAAGCGGCGCTCGGTATGTTCATCCATATACCCTCCTTCCAACACTCACCTACACCCCTCCCAGCTGTCCCCACCTCCGTGATATCTGCTACAACAGAGCAAACCACCCCCGTCTCGATGTCGTTCATCTCAAGAACGCAGAAGGTACAACTTTCCTTTTTCACACATCTCCATAACTCACCTTCCCTCACAGTAAAGTCCTTCAATGGCTGTGGTTACTGCAAGGTCTCATTTGTTATCTCTCCTTCTTGCCATCAAACCTCACCTATCCCGTCTTAGTGGGCTCGTTCGAACCCAAAGTTGACTGTATACAACAACCAAGGATGGCCTGGTTGTTGCCGTCCCCCCACCTCGAACGAGCAGCGCCTCATACAGCCTGCTGAGTGGCCGACCGTCAGTATCGTTCACAATATACCAATCCCTCCAGAGATAAAGTCTGTTCTCGACTCCATCCTCTCGAAAGGAACAGCCCTCTCTACTATGATCACTTCTACTTCCACTTCCACTTCCACTCGCAATCAACCCACCCAGCCATCTTTGACTGCGTTGGATCGCCGAAATAGCTCAAACAGTCCGACAAATAAATCTAATCCAAACCCTTCAAAGAGCCAACCCGTCTCCATACCCATCCGCGGTCGTTCTAATGGCAGTCCTGTCCAGCAAGCCTCTGCCCTTGCAGCTACGACCCCTCGTTCCTCGGCTCCTCTTGCTTCCTACTCCACTACCGACCAGCAACACACTCTTTCTCGACGCCAAACATTTACTGAAGGTACCAAAGAGAAATCGCGCACCCCGTCTACTCGGAGAACCGTCGACCTAGAGGGATCTATTTCCAAGCGAAGCGTTGCTAGCCGACCCTCTATCTCGTCTGTCGCGCCTTCATATACCCCATCCAGGGGTTCTGGTGATTCATCACCTCAAAATCATTCACTTCCATGCCCTCCTGTTCCACATCCATCCCCCGTCGACTCATACACGACTTCTTCACAAGACGCTCCTTTTGGTCGAACCCTGTCTTCCAAAATGTCGAGTTTAGAGAGCGCCATGTCTGCGCTCGAAGTTGCTAGCTCTTCAGAGAGCAGCAGCGATAGTGGCAGCTCGCGTGGCTCAATGTCGGATGCAACAGTGATCTCAGATGGCGCATTCACTGATTATCTATCTGATGAATCCGAAGCGGAGCTTCAGCGACAGGCAGAGGCAAAAGCTGCTTTGGTTGCCCAGAACCAAGCAGAAGAACTGGAGTTCAAAGCAGCTAGGCAGCAGCTCGTGGGTGTCGGTTTGCGACCACCAAAGGCTTGGGATGATACGAATGAGAGCTTACCCCGCTCAACCTCGCACGCTTCCACGTACACCCATCATTCAGCCTATCACTCCACGCCCTACGCAGCTGCGCCTGTTGCCCATTCTGCTCGAGGGTGACCGGTGAGGGTTCGAAGAAGTGGTACCAGTGAACTCGTTAAATATTTGCCATTGATCCGTTTTTATGTATGCATGCTTGCTGATACCGTTGCCTATTGTTGTCGTGCTCATCGCATCTGTCTGTCTGGGTTTTCGTCGTGTATATCATTTTATCCCTGCTTGTCGATGTAGAGCTTCAAATTTATTTAGCGCTGGCAGACATATTGTGCCACCCGTTGTGTGCCACCTGCCAAGCTCAAATTGGACTCGTGCCACTTAGGAGTATGCCTCTTCGTGAGTGCTACGGTGGGTGGCAGCCAACTCCGTCACCTGAGCTTTATCATCACCCATGAATCTCGCTCGACATTCCATCACCCCAACGAGTCCAGTTCAGATCTTCGACGCCCAGTTTGATGCGGACTGTCAGATATTTACCGCATCAACACCTGCTGGCTTCGCTGTTTACCAGTCGTGGCCACTGAGGCTACTCCGCAAGAGAGGCACGTGTGATGTCTTCCTCAGTGTTCCAGTCGATAATGATGATTCATCAGACCTCACTGGCGGTACGCTCGCAGCGGTCGTGCCCTGCCATACATCGTCCCTGCTCTTCTTGCTCGGCGGTGGCCGTAGTCCACGGTATCCGCCAAATAAAGTTATTCTTTGGGACGATGCCGCAGGAGAGGAGGTAGCCGAGCTGGAATTCAGGGAGCGGGTCGGTGGGATTGCCTGTAGACGGGGCTGGCTTGCGGTGGCTTTGCGAAGAAGAGTTGTTGTCTTCGAGGTGCGTGATACCATCGTCAGAAAGGCGGAATATGACACTTGTGATAACCCGCGAGGTATGTCTGTTCCTCTGGGTGTTCATGACACACCGCTCAAGCTCAGCTTCAAGGGATCCTTGCCATGGCTACTGCAGCTTACGCCACATTGCTTGCAATTCCGGGCAGGCAGATGGGTCATGTACAACTGGTGCATCTACCCCCTTGTGTCCCTCCCATGCCTCTTGGACCCCCGCCATCCATTCCACCGTCGAAACCACCACCTCCTCCGTCGAAGCATCCAGTCTCAATGATTGCAGCCCACGAGTCTCCTTTGACGACCCTATCTTTGCCACCATCGGGCCGACTACTTGCCACCGCCTCATCACGAGGAACCCTTGTTCGTATATGGGATGCAATTTCGGGTAAGCTACTTCGGGAGTTTCGTAGAGGATCCGACACCGCGGAGATATATGGGGTAGCCTTCCGACCCGACGAGAAGGAGGTTGGCGTATGGAGCGACAAGGGCACTGTCCATGTGTTCTCCCTTGTTTCATCTGGAGCATCGTAGGTTAATTGTATCGTCTGACAGTCCCTGACTTATTATTGTCTTGTAGAAATCGACAATCATCCTTGTCGCCACTTACCCCTTTCTTACCCCTTCCCAAGTACTTTGACTCGGAGTGGTCTTATGCACAGTATCGAATACCTACCCAAGCTGCCCATATTTCACTTTCCTCGACGTCCTCTGTTCGCTCGTCACATACGGATCTCGCCGCGGATGAGAAATGTGTGGTCGGGTGGATCATCGTTACCTCTGACAGGGCGGTTCCAGAGTTCCAACTCGTTGCGTTGACATACAGTGGAGGATGGTACCGACTCTCATTACCTGTCCAGGGATCTCAGAGTTCATCGTCTCTTGCTGGAGGTTCTTCGACGGCCGGATCTCCTCCAAGACCGTCGTCGGTGCCTCGTCCGCGGACATCCAGTGTTTCCTCCGTCACGTCTCTTTCTGAAAAGGGGAAGGGGAAAGAGCGAGACAAAGAGAGAAAGGGGAGCCGCGATCTAGTTCTGCAGGAATATCGAAAGTATGGACGATGGGATGGGTGGGGCTAGAGCATTGACACAAGTTTGCTTGCCCAGACTTGCGATAATTACAGTGAATCGTATCTCCGCACAAACACATCCTCGCTTTAGCTGTGTGCTCAGGCTGTTTACTAACGGTTGCTATCAAATGTCCGATGACTTGAACATAACGAACTGTTCCATCGTCAAGTCAGCGAAGCGATTACTAGCGCTGGCCATGCACATTGATTAAGCTCACTGGCTTGGGAGTTCCGAGTCGATTGCCAACTTTCCTTTTCACTCTCAGATTGTCAGATCGCCTCATCCTAATGTCGCCGATATCTGTTGGAACACCCTTAGGTCCTGGATGCTCCACTTGTGGTTATTGTGGACCACCCGGGCAGAGAAGTGCTGGTGAGACCAGCGTGAAGAAGGCTGCCCTAATTGCATCTCAATTGTCCTGTGCTGTGAGATCTCCGCTTGTCCGAGGTTCGTATCATGCCAATGATTCATCAACAGGTTTACCAGAAGATGATCGATCGCGGTTGGAGGAGGTCCGGCTCATACTGCTATGCCCCCGATCTCCGTCGCTCATGCTGCCCGCAATACACTATCAAGTTTGAAGGATTTCAGCTTTCATGCACCTTGTCTCATATCTGAAGGGCTTTAATAGGCTTGATGCTCTCGCCTTCAAACCATCACGAAGTCAGCGAAAGCTACTGAACCGGTGAGGGAAGATGTCTTCGTGGAAAGCAGTGGCTCACGTTTTGGAAGGTGGAACCGATTCATTCGGGAGGGTGAAAATGTTGATGGCGCTCGGGACCAATCGAAACGGAAAGGGTCCCGTACAGAGACTTTTGTCCTGACATCTTCCATCCACGACTCTGAGCAGGTCTTCCTCCCTGATAAGGAGGAGGTATGCCACGATTTCCAAGTAGGAATTTTTGTTATTGGCTTGTTACAAACACAAAGCGAACCCTCCAGGTAACACTAGAGCGAGCGTCATACACCGACGAGAAATTCGCCCTTTATGTCGCGTACCAATCACAGATTCATCACGACGACGACAACACACCACATTCTTTCCAAAGATTCCTCGTGCAAACACCACTGGTAGTATGTATCTCTCCTGTCTTCGTTGTCGGACCTTCTTCACTTACGGGATGAAGTCAGAACCCATCCCCTATGAAACAGAAGCTCCAAAGCATCTTCCGATGTACTTTGGATCTTATCACCAAATGTACAGACTAGACGGGGAACTGATTGCGGTAGGGATTGTGGACATTTTACCAACTTGCGTTTCTAGCGTGTATTTCATGTACAACGCAACATGGGAGAAGTTTTCTTTGGGAAAGGTATATGCTTTGTCTGGTCAATGTCGCAGGGACACTGACCGATCGATTGCATGCCAGCTTAGTGCCCTTCGAGAGGTTGCTCTCGCTCGCGAAATCCACGATGCTGGCTTACCCTCGATGAATGCCCTGTACATGGGTACGTGAGGGCATTTTCTTGGGTTCCTCTCTACCATAATCTTGTAGGGTTCTACATCCACTCATGCCCAAAAATGAGATACAAAGGGGAATATTCTCCCTCTTTTCTCTCCGACCCGGTGAGGCGTGTCAATGGATCATCACGACTTTTTACTCATTAGTAACCAGGAGGATTTCACATGGTACCCCCTGAAAGAATGCACAAAGCTGTTGGATAAATATCGATATGCTGTATTCTCGCAGCCAGATCACTCTCTTGAGGGTCTGGGTGATCCTGGAGAGGGTGAGACCCTTGACCTATTCGGATTCGTGTACTGAACTATCGAAGTCATCGAGGACGATGACGAAGAAGAACTAGCAAGTGATGCTAGATCTATTTATTCCATCCAACATAGCGTTGTTTCTCTGATCCCTGCAACGGTGAGACAGGACAGTTTCTCTCGCGGCGGCTGTACTGATCGATATCGTTATTTGCCTACAGATGTCCCAGGGATGGGAAGTCGAGTATACTCGCAAAGAGATCGTCAGTTGTATACGGGGTCTTGGTGCAGAACTATCGAAGGAGATCATTTTCAGGATGTAGTTGATGGGCTCGATTTGGATTGGGACATTTTGGGGGTCGTATTTGAGTAAAGGACGATGATATGGGAATACCGTACAAGATCTCCGTAACTACTTTGGCTGAAGGTTGGGCCAAAATATATCTCGGTGCCGGTTTGATCGCTGGCAATGATTCGGCAAGAACGTGTTCCTATTTATGTACTCGCTACTAAGTAACTTACTAGAGTAAGTAGCAGTACCTACCTTACTAGGGGAGACTCATCCTTTATCCCACCCACCAAGTCCACAAGCTCCCAGACCATCTGACGAAGTGACAGAGCTTTTCAATCAGACTGCAAAACAGGATCGCCGCCTCTCCTCGATGACAGAATTTGCACAACATCTCGAAGCCTTGACTTCATCTCGAGGGAGCATCAACAGCGAGCTGAGAATACCAGCGCTCATCGAGTGGACTAGGTACACGACCTCGGAGTTCTTGGTGATGGATCGTGCTGACAGCGCATTAGCCCGAAGACGTTCAGCTATGATGGTACGGAAGCACCCAAGATCGCGTCGGATGCAGATGTTTACTGGTTGAACGCGTAGACAGTCAACTTCAAATCCCAGAAGAAGATTTAACCGATGAGCCACGGCCAACTGTTCTGGAGGTGTTCGGCGAGGATGCTGAGTCAACGGCTGTAAAGACCGTCTATGTACGAGTGCTCGAGTGAGTTCTTACATTAAACGTGTTTCTCGAGCTGCTGATTCGCCTGGTGAATCAGGAAACCCGACCCGCATCATGCACTCCAATGTTTGGTTGATTTGCTTTCCAGCGAGCGCACCGACGACGAAATCTCGATCGAAGTTGCCGAGCTCGTGGGTTTTGAGCACATTGAGGTGGTGACTGAGCTCCTGCAGTCACGCCCATCAGCTGCAAAACAAGTCAGTCTTTACGCGTTTCTATCTTGCTAAGCATGCAATGACCGGGATTTCAAAGCTCTCTCACTACTTAAGCTCAGGGAATACTCAACACACGAATGGCACTGTCTCCCAGTCGTTGGGTAAGCATATCTCTTTGTCGTCCCAGATACGATAGTGAACGACATCAGTGGGAGGCACGATCAGTTACGCGCCCGAGGATGCTCAGCGTCGTGTTGACGAAACCTTGAAGGCGAATGCTGCTCGTCCATTGTTCACCAAGACTGCAGTGAGTTCAGATGCAAAGTGTACAGTAGATACTAACGGTCACCAGGAAGAAGCCCCAGAGGTTTTGCCTCATGTTTACACTTCTTGGACAAACGCAGGCGGCGGAAGCGTTTTGTCACAATATGGAAGCAAGTATATGCTCCCGATCGGGACCACCAGGCGTGAATATGAAGTCAGACTCTGTATCACGCCCTTTCGGATTAACCGGCTCACCCTTCTTTAGGATTACGAAGAGGTGATAGTGCCTCCAGCTAAGGCTGTTCCACCACGAAAAACCGAGCGCTTAATCCCTGTGTCTGAACTTGACGAGTTGGCTCGAGGATCGTTCCCAGTAGGCTACCTCATCTGCCTAAATTATACTCAACTCAGACGCACCAGGGATATGCGTCTCTCAACAGGATACAATCGATTGTTTATCCTACCGCCTATCGATCGAATGAGAACATGCTCGTTTGCGGTGAGCGTTTATGCTGTTATTTTTCTTTCTCTCTCAATTAATGCCTCAAAGCTCCGACCGGTGCGGTAAGTTGTCTTCAATTCAAGCCTTTTATCACCCAATGACTCGTGGAAACCAGGGAAAAACTGATGTTGCAATGTTGACTATCCTGCGTGTTTTGGATCAGCATAGATCAATCATTGCTCCGGGATCACCTTTGCGAGCATCTATTGATCGCGATACGTTCAAGATTATCTACGTGTGAGCTCATAAGAAACTTCTTCGCCACTAAGAAATTGATTTGGATGTGTAGCGCACCTATGAAAGCCCTGGCCTCGGAGATTGTTCAGAAGCTTGGGAAACGGTTGAGATGGTTGTCAATACAGGTCAGGGAGTTGACTGGTAAGGCTTTTGATCTGATACTTGGAGTCTGCAAAGCTCACTTATCCATCTATATAGGTGATATGCAACTCACAAAAGGCGAGATTGCGGAGACTCAAATCATTGTCACGACACCTGAGAAGTGGGACGTAGTCACTCGAAAGCCAACTGGCGAGGGTGAACTCGCATCCGTATGTGTCCCTCTTGATATTTCTATTGGTAACAAAGTGCTTCATCTGTGACCACAAATCGCAGAAGCTGAAGCTCCTCATCATTGACGAAGTTCATTTACTCAACGAAGAACGAGGAGCTGTCATTGAGGCAATTGTCGCTCGAACGCTACGTCAGGTGAGCGGTTCGCCGATACTTTCTCTTTACACGCGTTAGAACTTGACCAGGTAGAATCGAGCCAATCTGTCATCCGCATCGTGGGCTTAAGCGCAACTCTCCCCAATTACATCGACGTTGCTGACTTCTTGAGGTCGGTCTCCCCGCATCGAGAGGCACTAGGTTTGGCTGAGTTTTGTTCAGTGTCTCTCGATATGCCGGTCTTTTCTATTTCGACTCGTCTTTCCGACCCGTTCCATTAGAACAACATTTCATTGGCATCAGAGGAAAGCCTGGAAGTCCGCTGTCGAAGAAGAATCTTGACCGCGTCACATTCGAGAAAGTGTCAGAGCTAGTTTGCCAAGGTCATCAGGTCATGGTGTTTGTTCACGCACGCAAAGAAACAGTGAACGCAGCGCGGGCTCTCAAGGATGCTGCTGCTTTAGATGGGACGTTAGGGGAGTATAGTTGTCAAGACCATCCACAGTGGGGTTTGTACCGCAGGAGCATCGGCGAGTCGCAAAACAAGGAGATGAAACAACTCTTTGATGATGGCTTCGGTATCCACCACGCTGGGATGTTGCGATCGGACCGTAACTTGATGGAACGGTTGTTTCAGGAGAGAGCGATTAAGGTAGGGTTACTCACCAGTTGATCCAAGATTGTCTGACGCTGTGCAAGGTTCTATGTTGTACTGCGACCTTAGCTTGGGGTGTCAATCTGCCCGCACACGCAGGTTTGTACTGGATCAGAGTTATTGATTGATGCTCACAACGGCGAATTATAGTTGTCATCAAGGGAACACAAGTTTACGACAGCACGAAAGGTTCCTTCGTCGATCTCCCCGTTCTGGATGTCCTGCAGGTCTTCGGTCGCGCTGGACGTCCCGGGCTCGAAAGCAGCGGTGAAGGATATATTTGCACGACTGAAGACAAGCTTACGCACTATCTCGATGCGGTTGCTTCCCAGGTCAGTATGCTTGGCTATGCAACGATTGAGTACTGTTCTGATGATTTGGATCCAGAATCCGATTGAATCACAGTAAGTCAACGTCCACCCCACTTTTATGGTGACTAATCGCCGCAGATTCCGATCAGGCATGGTAGACGCATTGAATGCAGAGATCGCACTTGGAACAGTTGCCAGTGTCCCAGAAGGCGTGCGTTGGCTTGGCTACACATACCTTGTCGTTCGGATGCGCAAAAATCCTTTCCAATATGGTGAGGCGAACACCAATAATTAAGCATTGTGTCTCATGATATAGTTAGGGATATCACCAGACAGGTTGAGCCACGACCCCGACCTTCATGGGTGGCTGTCAGAGTTGATCGCGATCGCAGCACGCACTTTGGCAAAGTTATCCATGATCGACTTTGATGAGACCGCCTCAAATTCATTCACTATCAAGGATATTGGTCGGATAGCAGCAAAGTACTATATTCGCCACCAATCCATCGAGATATTTCAACCCAAGTTTCAACTGCTATCCACGTCATACATGACGGAGGCAGATGTTTTGGATATGCTCAGTAAAAGTACGGAGGTATGTAATCGTGTAATCGAGGCGCATGGATGGTGTGGTAATCTTGGTGACAGTTCGACCAGATCCAGCTTAGAGAATCGGAGACAAAGGAACTAGAACCCCTGATGAAATTGATTCCGTGCGAGGTCAAGGTGAGTACGAAACGCTCGGGAAACATATACGTACTTAATTGTAGCACAGGGGGGTGCCGACACTAGCCAAGGGAAAGTCAATATACTTCTACAAGCGTTCATCTCCAACCTTCCCATTCATGACTTCGCGCTGGTGTCGGATAGCGGATATGTGGCTCAGAATGGGGGTCGTATTGTGCGAGCTCTGCTGGAGATTGCCCTGAGCCAAAGATGGGCAGGCGCAGCGGTCACACTCATGGGCATGAGCAAGGCTGTTGAAAAACGGATGTGGCCCTTTGAAGAACCGCTGAGACAATTCAACTTGAAAGCAGAAATCATATATCGCCTCGACCAATCACGCGAGGAGTACCATCCTACGGAGCTCGCTACAATGACGGCCGCACAATTAGGAGATCTCATCAGTCTGAATGAACACCAGGGTCGTGCACTACTCACAGCTGCCAAACAGTTTCCGTCTGTTGAGCTATCCGCGATCCTACGTCCCCTTGGTCCTGGTACGCTAAGAGTCAACGTCACGGTGATCCGTGCCTTCGACTGGAGCTCTAAAGTGCATGGATCCGCCGAGCCGTTCTGGTTATGGGTCGAAGACCACGAAGGCAGTCGGCTACTGCAGCTCGCACACATCTTCCTCCGGGAGACGACAGACTCTCTCAATATTGAGTTTATCATCTCAGTGTCCCCAGATACCCTCCCCCCATCTATCACTATCCGACTTGTCTCCGACAGATGGCTGGGAGCGGATAATGAACTTGTCGTACCGCTGGACAGTATATCTATGCCTGCTGTGTGTCATTCACATACCCGACGGTTGGAAGTCGGCTTCCTTCCTCTTTCCTTAACACGCCTTCCCGCATTGGAGGATCACTACTCCTCGTCCTTCCGTGAGTTCACTGCCATCCAGACCCAAGTCTTTTGGAGTCTTATGGATACGAGCTTGAATGTCCTCGTTGCTGCTCCCGCGAGCTGTGGGAAGTCTTTCCTGGCACATGCGACCATTTGGTAGGGATCTTTTTCACGTTTCTTTGGTCAGAGATCTGAACGCTTCTGTAGGAATACACTCAGGAAGTCGGAGTCGCTGTCTTGGGCCCTTGTTGTCGTCCCAAACAACCATGTGGCAATTAAAACAACATCGGAGCTACGTTTGATATCAAGAACGTTGCGCATCGGACTCGACTTCTCAATGGGCACTAATTTGTTCGACCCTCCCGAAGGAAAGATAATCAGGGTTATCACCGCAGCCAATCTGCTCGAAAGTGTTCGCACCATCAGCCTCACTCCCATGCGCATTCCTCCGAACCTCATCCTATACGAGAACCTGGAACAAATGGACGCTACCTACGAACTTGCCGTTACGCTTTTGAAGCATGCAACACAACATTCTCCAAGTCGCCATATCGGACTTAGCAGATCGCTCATCGACCCCACAGATCTAGCGGCATGGCTCAATGTCGAACCGATGGGGCTTCACAGTTTCCTGCCCAAGGATCGTGAGCAGTCACTCGAGTGTTCCATTCACTCGTACACTATCCCGCACTCGGGTGCACTGTTCAAATCCCTCTCTAAACCCGTCTATACCGCTTCGCAGGGAGGTCGGAAAAGTGATTCCAGCATCATATTCGTCCCCTCTCGCAGACACTGCCAAAGTGTAGCTCAAGACCTGATCACACAATGTGCCTTGAATTCGGTCACAGAGCGAGGATTCCTCCCGGAATCTGTCGACCAGATCCATCTCGAGGATTACCTCGCGAGATTCCAGGATCCGACGCTAATCAACTATGTGTCGCGGGGCGTAGGATTCTTTCACAATGATATCTCAAAACCTGACCGCAACCTCATTCTCGAGCTCTTTGTAGAGGGGATCATCAGGGTGCTGATAGTTCCACGATATGCATGTTGGAGTCTCCCTGTTCGCGCGGATGTTGTTATCGTCATGGGCGCTCAATTCATCGAAGGCGATCCCAGCAAACCTGAGCGACAACTGAAGGATTACACGCTCCTGGAGGTCGTACAGATGCAAAGCTGTGCAGTGCAACAAAATGCATCTGGACGATTCGTGCTGTTTTGTCCGGCGGAAGCGGCGGAGATGTTCACAAAGTTTTTGAATGATGATGGATTGCCGTTGGAGTCACAGTTGTTGGAGACGGACATTTTGAAGAAGTGGTATCAGGAAAGGAAGAAAGATGGGACGATGCGGAACAAGCAGGATGGAGTTGACGCGTTGTCGTTCACGTTCCTTGCTCGGCGGATGATGAAGAATCCAACATACTATAGTATACCTTCCAGAAGCTCTGAAGGCATGGCACTGTCCCAGATAGTTGATAGCCTCGAGCAGTAAGGAATGGGTATTTGTAGTCCACGTATCATGTCTAAAGGAGTACTTTACCTGCTCTATGCAGCACTGGCAGGCGTATGATAGGGTGCGGACGTAGTCCACGGCCAATGGCATATGCAGTCGATTATTAAATGGGGCATAGTTTGAAGTCACGGCACCAGGCATGATGCGGGGTCAATGGAATGACCGGGAAGGCTTACCTCGCCATACCAGTTCGTCAAGAACTACTAGTAGCGAGAGCTGGCCACGACGGTGGGTTTCCAGTATGGATAACACGGGCCAGCTCCCCGAGGGATACCACTCGCAGTGCCTCACTCCATGATCACAGACTATCCAACGAATTGATATACACAGTAAGTACAGCGTGAAAGCTTGGCATCCGAATTCATCTAGTAATCTAAGAGAGGTACTTGGTTATGGCCTGGAGGCGTTCTCCGGCTTGCCTAAGAGTTTCTACGTCTTTGCAGAAGGAGAATCGAGCGTAACTCTCTCCGATGTTGAAGTGCTCCTCGCAATAGAACTGAAACAGTTAGCTGTGGAGGGAAATCCCAAGGCAATGATTGGGCTCACCTCGCTAACCGGAATAGTGGATACGCCAATCTTCATGGCCATGAACCAGCATGCTCTAGGGAGACGTCAGGAATTCCCATCAAGTAGCAGTAAGTTACATACTTGAAGTCTCTTCCACGACCCTGTACAGATTGTGGGAAGGGGTAGTCTTCCGGGAATTTTAGTCGAGAAATGTCCTGGCACGTAGATCATGAGATGGAGTAACAGCATCGAGCTCCTCATCATACTCACCACAAGGACAAAGTATGCGCCTTCGGGCAGACTGTACTTCAAGCCGGCCCTGTCGAATGCAGAAAGCAGAATGTCACGTCTCTCTTGGTATTCTTTGAGTTGTTTCTCAAAGAAGCCGCGAGATTTGGCTTCCTCGAGTCCTGTAGCCACGGCCTCTTGTAGGGGCGAATTAGTGCAGAAAACAATACGCGTGCAGGCGGCGAGAGTCGGCTTGATGATAGACTCTGGGCCGATTAGCCAGCCGACACGCCAGCCGGTCGCAGCGAATGCCTCTGACAGGAGAGGTAAAGAATGAACACTGTAGCTGAAGTTTATTATGTTGCACTCACTGCCAGCAGAGAGGACTGTGACCGTCCTATCCCACATACCAGGGAGGTTCGCGAACCGAAGATGTTTCGCGTCATCGTAGACAAGGCAGTCATACTTGGAATGGTGGATCAATCGACTGGGGCGGAGGCAGACGGGGTTGGCGTACCACTTCGTCAGACATCACGAGCAAGTTGAACTCTTCTGCGAGTGCGGCAATTTTCTCGAGTTCTTCCCTCGTGAAAACCTTTCCGATTGGGTTGTGAGGAGTGTTGATGATGATGACCTTGGTGCGAGGAGTAATAGCGCGGCTGTGGGATGGTTAGGATTGAAGGGATGAAGGGAAACAGATTGCACACACCGCAATTCGTCAAAGTCGATTATCCATTCGCTGCTGTTCGGTTTATCGCCCTGTAGGTTGGGATGGAAGGGAACGTAAACGGGTTTTCCGCCATTAAAGGTGACTGAAGGAAGGTATTGATCAAAGAAAGGCTCAAACATGATGACTTCATCGCCCTGTTCCAAGAAGGCGGTGAAAACCGAGTATTGGCCTTGGCCAAGTGAGCATCTGTAAGGACATGAGGGGTAGGGCTGCACCTTCATTAGCGCCACTGGTCACGATGATCTCTGTCTCGACGTCGAGCGACCTGTTGAAGGAGGACTCATAGAAGGCCTTGATGGCTTGTCGCAAGCGAAGACGACCCTTGGGATGCGAATAGTGGTTAGGGAGAGTCTCCCTGAGTGCCTTGTCTGCAGCATCGGTGATCCAAGATGGAGGGGGAAAGTTCATGTACCCCTGGCCGAGATTGATGCAGTCATTGGGGAGATTTGCAGCACTGTGAACGAAAGCTGAGGGGGGGATTGGTCGGATGGTCGGGTGACTCACTTGAAGATAGACCAGACATCCTCGGCTAATGCACGACCCTCGTGGAGACGAGAAGAGAACTGGATGAGCTGTGAGCGATTGCCGTTTGGGACAGACTGGGACATGGAGGACATGGAAGATAAAGATCTAGAAGATATCAGACGAGTGAACCGACAAAATTTTTCGAAAACCGACGTCGACATGGAAATTGGAATTATCCGACCCACCAGTACTTGCTAAACTCGGCCAACTTGCTCTCTCCCCGACGCGTCGACATGCACACCGACGACCGCGTACAACATCCTCACTCAGACGACGACGACGACGTCTTCACATACCCAGCCGACGACAATGACAACGATCACAACAATGACCACCATGACCACGATAACCACGACGAAGAGGCAGAAGAGTTTGTTTACCCTCACGACTCGGTGGACGCGACCTTGCCCGTGGCAGTCCACGGCAGTCCACTAGAACACGAAGCTTCTTCTGTCGTCGAATCCTCCACCGTAGTTGATACTGTCGGACCATCCCCCAGATCTCCCTTGGGGCTTCCACTAGTTCCATCATCACCATTACCAGTCACCCAACCCCACCCGTCACCCGCTCAGCTTGAGGCATTGTCTGCTGCGGCCTCCCAAGGTGACCTACAACAGCTGAAGAAACTTTTTGCTACCGCACAGGGTGGCAATCTTGAGGCATTCGCCTTGGCGAACGACCCTTCCTCCCGCACAGGCTTCACCGTCCTGCACACTGCCGCTAGTCGTGGCTATCTTGACATTGTTAAGTGGCGTAAGTCCTAGATTGCTACTCGACCTTCTTCCGGCTTCTTTATTTGTATCCCATTAGTAATTGAAGACTGCGGTGCTATGCCAGACATGGAAGACCGCGAGGGCGAGGTCAGTATGTACATCCACTCAGTGAATCACCCTCTGACTTGTCCTGCAGACCGCTTTACATAAAGCTGCTCTAAATGGCCATATATCAATCATTCAGTATTTACTGCCACACAAGGCAGACGTTCATGCACGCGACGCAGACGGGTGGACCGCACTTCATAACGCTTGCTCAAAGGTAAGTCATCTGTTTCCCCGCGTGCTCTCCGTCTCGATGACTTGACCTTTCTTATAGGGCTATCTTAATATCGTCCGATGGCTCTGTGAGGGCGGCGGCGCTGCAAACGAGCTCGGTCGTGTGCGCGGGGTTGACGTTCGTAATAAAGGAGGGTGGACTCCTCTCAGTGGGTCATTTACTATCTTCCCATTTTCTCGTCTCGTAACCCGTTTCACAGTGAATGCAGCGTCGAAAGGGCACCTTCCGATCGTAATGTATCTGCTGTCCAAACAGGGCGCGGACCCGCTGGTTCGAAACAACTGGGGCGAGACGGCATATGATGTCGCCGCTTCAGTTTTCGAAATTTGGATTTGCGAGGTATATTTCATGTAGTTTTCCTACCTTGATTTCTCACACACCAACCAGATCCTGCAAAAAGCCGAGGTAGAGCGATGGCGTGGCACTACTGCACCGTACAACCCGCTATGCGTGCATACTACTGTGCCTTTGGTACTGTATGAGAATCAACGTCTCGACACCCGGTTGAAGACGCTCGCAGTTTCAGGGGGGCGACCTAGGTTCTCTGCATCCGGACTTGGGAAACGTGGCCGACCTGCGCCATTCGAACTGAGGCTTCCCTCCACAGACGCAGAAACAGGTGCAAAACTAGTTGCT
>JBBPRG010000075.1:0-25056 GCA_038092895.1 Chalciporus pseudorubinellus | reverse complement strand
AGAACCTATTTCCGAACCTCGAAAGACGCCATCAACGCTTACTCGGATTGGAATGAACATGACCAGTAACGTGACGGCCATCCATATCAAAGGCCACAACATAGGTGGCCCGATCTGGGCCAAGGAAAACCAGAAAGCATGAGCGAGAGTGAGCAGGTGGAAAGCGGGAAGCTACGATCAATCGTCAATTTAAACATCAGCCTCTCGCATGGTAAACTAGGAACACTTGCCTCGAGATATTCATGATGACCAAGTCTTGATCTCGGGTCCAGCTCTGTAGCATTGGTTGGCCATTTGGATCAACAAATGTGATGCGAACAGGAATGCGTACCAAAGATGAAGACATAGTTGATTCTTTCCCGAGCCCAGACGACGATGTTAAGCCCGATGAGCAGTGCCAACAGGACTGGCACCAGCAATATCGAGTATATAAAAAGCAGAATATTCCACGACGGGAGCTGTGCCCGTACGTCCTCCTGGAAAGCTAAGGACAGTGTTCAGCGCCACACTCTCCAATGACAAAGAGATGAAACGAGAGTCTTACACAAATAAACCCCTGCTACGATAGCGGGAACCGATAGCCCCAACCACAGTCCGGAGCGGAAAGTGCTGAAGTGGTGCGACTTGATCAGTGGTACCACTCGGAGATGGTTCATCGCTTTCTTCCTATCTCCGCGCTCTAGACAACGGGATACGAATGTCAGTGGTGGATATGTGACACATCGCCAGCGGGGTCGTGGAACGAGGGAACATACCAAATCGCATTGTGAATATGTCTTCCGTTTCTTTCATCATCGCGCTAACCTGCACACCAGATGCGAAAGCGGCAGGTTCCACCTGCACAGAATTAAGCTCAGTCGTTCTCGAATCATAAACGGGTAAGTTTACCCACCTTCTCTTTCATGTAGGCATCCAGCGCTGCGATCTTGGTTATCTTCTCAAATTTCTCCAGTGCTTTACGGAATCCAACAAGGTTGAGAACCTGCACGAAGGACGATCACAGTATGATAATCCGAGGTCGATTGCAAATCCGATCGAGGATGACCCATAATGTCGAGATGGAGTGTTCGAACGTCAACGCACAACGCATTTGATTTGGGTAAAAAAAAAAGCCCACCCTGTAATTGTTCAAAACCTCGAGACCCCTGTATAGAAGCATCGGTCGCTTATCAGCACCGTGTTTGCGGTCGAAGGGACCTCACAGAAACGAAAGGCGGTCATGTCCGCAATTCATTGCACCCAACCATCCATCGAACAATCTCCCAGGAACGACATCACAGGAGGCCATAACTCACCTATAATACTCCATAACAGCCCTTCGAAGCTGCCTCTTTGCGTGTTGATATTCATGTGGGTGGAGCGTACTAGTATGTTTACTTTTTCGGAGGAACAATTTGTAGAGGCTGTTTGAGCGTCTCGGTAACCTTGTAGATTCGTTTGTAGCCCTTGGAGACGACGACCGTTTTGGGGACAGGGAAAGGTCGCCATCTTCCTCGACAACTTTCTCTGGCTCGCCTGTCCCTATCGACTCTTTGCTCATAGGTCCGGATTGATGGACACTGCGTCGCCTATATTCGATCGCTGGTACCCCCGAAATAGATATATCAGGGTCACTGAGACGACCTGGGACCTGTGAGCCGAACAAAGTGCCTCAGAAGAAGATACCTACTACCACGGCCCGATTCAGACGCCACTGTACAGTTGTCGCCAGTTATGTGAGCTTCGCTTGCCTTCTGGGTGGGGTCTGGTTGCCAGCGTAAGAATGATGAAAACGCAGCTGGCATAGAAAGGTATGCTTTCTTTGCCCAGCTTGGGGCCTTGGAACGCGCATTTGATTCCTGACGTGATCAAAGTTCACAAACGGGGACCCGTATAGCATGGAAAGACACCACATACACAGAACCTCTGGCGGTGTAATCCGAGCAAGTTGAGCTGTTCGCGCAACTTTGTACCGCGCTCACGCATTTCTTTTTCCCTTTCTGCATAGAAAGTCTCGACTTTCTCTAGCTCGTCATCGAGCAGGTCGAAAAAAATTTGTGTCTGGTCAGCAGGCAAGTTGACAAGGATGGTACGTAATGGCGGTGGTGGTGCAGAAGATCCTGTCGAAGTTGACATTGGTTTCTGATCTGTGGTTTTTAGGAAAGCATCCCTGAAGAAACGGAACATTAGGGGTGAACGAAGCGTGCGGGGAGGTAACGGCATCTGCTGAGATTGTGCATACGAAGATGCTCCCGTAACTCGCGGCGGAAGAGCAGCTACTGTCAGGCTCAAGGAGGGCCCTATCGTATTTGGTTCGCATTTCATTTCGACTGTCGTTAGACTGCTATGACTCACTACCCTCATGGTTACTTGTTCTGTGCATTACAAGTGGAGGCGACGACTGAACCGTCGTATTTCCACGAATGAATTGAATTTCTGGAGAGGACACAAACTTCTATCGGCAGGGAAAAGGTGGACATAAACGAGGTTCGATACCTTTGGTTTCTTCACATTGTCCTCCATGATTTGAAACCGACTGGTGGGTATGATCGACCTCATTGGTCCCAACGGAACTCGAAACCTCTTGTTGCCCCGGTGCCTGCGCTCGGATAATTCCAAGTTGTCTTTTCAGCCCACGGTAATCTCTGTCGTCAGCAAACAAGATAGGAAACACTTTAGTACGTGAAAGTCGAAAAGAGCAAACATTCATTACATGTAGGCTTTTTTCCACTCGGGGGTCTGTGGAAAGAACCTCATAAACAGAAACCCCACCGACAATATGTGGCACATACCTGTGTATCCTCGAGGTATCTGCGGAAGTGAGGTGAGAAACTCAAAGGAGGGCTGCAGCTGCTATGGAGTAGATTGACACTCACCGAGCAAACTTCATATCTCAATGATGAATGTATCCAATGATGTCGAAAAAGATGCTACTACTGGTCGTACTCAATGCCACGGAGCCAATTATCCATCCGACTATAAGCAGAAAGTCAGTCCTTCCAGGCCTGGCTGCGCGTGGATTATCCCGACCGGAAAATCAGGTAACTGCCAATGCCAATCGGTGACCCATATGCACATGAATCTTTTCAGGGGAACGACATATTGATCTTGCTGCGAACATCGCCGTGCAGTATTGTCACATAACATTTTGACGAGTCTTATTTGCGAGCTCTGATTGGTTGACCGCCCCACAGATAAGGGAATTACCTGATGGATAACCACAGAAGTAAATGACAACACTTTGGATACGATTTTCCGGACGGCAGATTTGAATGAACAGCCACGACCAGGTGGTCCTGACACAGCGTGAGCGCGACGCCGTTGAGGGCAATTGTAATCGCGGACTCTGAATATGTGAAATACATCTTACCAGCTGATGATGAATCAATGGAGCAGAAATCGCCCGGGCAACGGCGAGATCATGGCAATTCTGTCCTTGACGAGGCACGAGGCTTGGTCAGAATACATGTCGTGTATTAGCAAGCGAGGCGGGCCCGCAGCTGCCTTTCTGTGTTGTTTTGCACGGTCCAGAGTGTCACGAGAGCGACGATGCCTTGTACTTCGGTGAGGACTTCGTCGATGATTTCTCATAGCTCCGCTAGCGCGGTCCGGAAGCCTCGGGGCCGTTGGGGTTCTACATTGGATAAAAATGAGAGGAGACGGCTCAATAGAGATAAAACAAGGGACAAAAAATTGAACTGCCAAAGCAGACGCTGACTCCGCTGCCGAGCGCAGCTGCACGAAGGCTCCTCGGCTGCGAGGTGGTGAAATACAATCTGCAGTGGAAAAAGAGGGGCGATGTCGAGAACCTATCTGAGTGACTGCCACTCTCGATTCGTGATTACAACGTATTCGTTGTACACGATCAGGGGTATCTGAGCTTGAGATATCCAATGACTCGGAGAGAAAGGGCTTCAACACCGTTGAAGACCGCGACTCGTGCCTGACAGAATAGAGTCATAAGTCCGGCATTAGCAAGTGAGTTGGGCAGCTAAATTCTTGTTTCTTATAGTTCTTGTAGTACGTGCAAAGCAAACCCGGTTCGTGATCCGCCTTGCCTGCAGCTACGAAGTGGAGTTCAAGTTTCTCTGTTGTCAGTGCCGGAGGTGTAGGCTGGGGCGCCGGGGCCATCTCGAAGATTGTCGTGTTCAAGACTCGTATGGTCGTTCGGAGATTTGGTGCCAGCAGCCCGCTGACACTCCGGGAGGAACACTTTGATTCAATGAATGACAGTTGGACATCATCAAATTTCTTCAACTCGGAGTCATAGTCGACTCAATGGCCGTAGAAAAGGAAAAGTTGACCCGCCGATGTTACCTTGTCACTTACTTGAGGGTCACGATTCACTGGAGTTTGGGGGGGGAGAATTGTGGCTGTGGGAGACGAAATAATTGGACGTGGAAAACTCATACTTAACTTGGAAACAAACACTTGTAAACAAGGCTTCTGCCGCAGTTCGGCCATACATCGACTATGCATCATGATTACTGACTTGACTTCCGGGCGATGGTAGTGAGCCACAAGCTCACTTGCATCTTCACTGTTTTCAAAGATCTACATTGACGCCACTGGCAACCACAGACATTCAATTCAGTCTCACGCCTCACGGACGACTCCACCCATTGACCCAATATTGATATTTATGCATTTTGATTCCAGGGCGATGGTAGTGAGCCACGAGTGCACTTGCTTCTTCATCTTCAAAGATCTACATCGACTGAGATAGATCGGGGTGAATATTGCTCTGGGCGAGTTCAACACATAAACGCGCACTGAGGACGCCGGTGCCCACTCCACGGTCTCCACCAGCTATTTGTTATCTTCTTGGCAACCTCAGGCTGAGGAAGCAGACTGGCCATCTGTAGAGCTTGACACTCACGTTGATCTGTCGAGTTCCAGTCACTCAGTACTCACAACTGGATCGTCAAATGATTATATCCCTCCTCCCCATGAATTGCACCGATGATCATTATCCCCTTTTGCCCTTCGATACTGAATTGAAAGATGTTTGAGGACCAAGCAGGACCAATGCTTGCTGAACGTCACCATCTACGCACTGCGGAATCATATTGAGCTTCGCAGCAGGGAAGGGAGGCCCGAACTGTTCTGAATATGCGGCTGGCTGTTCTCGTCGGCACATTGGGATCAGGGTCCACTCAAGACGCTTACGATCTACGGACCAACTTGAAGGGTATCCATTGGGGAATCTGAAGGAGTCACTGTCTCGTTGACACCTACCTCGATTGAGGTGTTTACTATTTAGACTTGAACTAGCTTACGACGGAAAACAATTCACAGACGTCTTTCAGTTATATCATTTGTGCGCACATTATTCTTCCGTCGCACCTCGGAGAGATATTCTCGAAGAAAACAGAATTCTACGCTATGGTGATTGAGAATTCCGCCCTATGACCGGGGGGAGCGAAGGAATTTAAGTATACACGTTGGTAAACATTTGGGGAATGTCGTACGGGGAGCAGAAGATTGTCGCCAAAGCAGGACTCCCGAAAGGCTCGCACTGAGCGCTCTGTGCCTTCCATCATCCGTATGTCTCCATCATCTTCCTCGGGACGGTTCTGCCCATTCTCTACCAATATGATTGCACCTCCAATGCATACATATGAGTTCAAGCCAAACCCGGCGTCGACCGGGCCCCATGCCACCAGGCCCGCGTCGGCTCAGGATTAACCGTGGGGTTAACTCCCCCGACCCATGCATTTTTTTATTGAATCCGTGTTTATTGTCCAATAAGGCTGCTGCCTCTTGTCAGACATTACAACTACCATGCATTATGAGATAGTGTACTGTACTCCGTGGCCCACGTTGACGAATGTGGCGGACCCTTGTTCGTTAATTGACGGGTGCGCCAAACAGGCCCCATTGGAAGTTCAGACAGGACTCCCCAGGTTATCGCCGAAGATATGTGGTCCGCTGCTTGTCGTACCGTGACCCAAAGTTGCTCCAAACGCCAGAGACGGCATGAAACTATCCACCGCCGCTTCCTTCTCGTCACACTCTCCTTCCTCGTTGCCATTCGGATGCGCATCGAGGTTGTACGGCAAAGGTACGTCGCGCGTGACGCGATATTGGTCCATGTTGCAGAGATGTTCGTTTTCAAGTCGGTCTAAAAGACATCGTAGTGTGTGAAACAGGGTGAAGTGAAGAGACACGTACAAAAGTTCCACTGCACTCGTCGCAACATCTCCAACATTGCGGCGATAAAGGTGCGTAGGATGAAGTTCGGGCCTCGAGTGGGAACGTAGGTCAGCCAGATCAAACGGATGATCAAGTTGGACACCTGGAGTGCCGATTTAAATCAGGGTTGGAGGTGAGTAACAGATGGGATCCATACCAAAGCAAAGTAATATGACTAGAAAGATAGCCAGTCAGTGGTCATCCGAAAGGGGGGAGAGCAAAGAACTCACTGGTATCTGGGATGTATATACGAGCTCCGGTCTAAGGAACAGGTATCGAGCGTGAGGTCTGCACAAAGACCAGTCCATCAAAAAGTCCTGCGACCACGTATATCAGATGTCGCCTCTTCATTAGAAACGCGTTTGAGAAGCAGGCGGGACATACCCAAGCACAAGCGTACAATGCGTATGCAGCTGCCATGACGCACCACAGGATGTAGCTTGCACCATAAGGGACACTCTCTGCATCGCAACTGTCGTCGACGAGTTATTCCGGTGAGTGGAGGAACTACGTACCTTCATATCGCCAATAATAGTAGAAGAAATAGTAGATGATTCCCATCCCATACTTCCCGGCCTAGTGAAACAATCTGGTGTGTACACGATGCATAGAAGGAGCGAGATTACCCACGTTGATCAGGTGGGTGGGCATTTTCGAGTCCCAATACCACCTCACGCTCTGTACGAAACGAACTACGAAGGGTAACACGGCAAGAAAGAAGTGCCATCCCCAGTTTTGAGCGGCACCACAAGTCTCCCATGCTGCTTGTGCCCCTGGATCGTATGCAGAAGATGACAGCTTCTCAAAAATACCTCGCGAAACGATGGCATCTCCTGAGGACCCCGAGCCCAGTGGGAAATTACCGGGGAAAAAACGGACGTAGAAACAACCGACGAAATAGAAGTTAGAAAACGAATAGACGAGGCTGCAGAATTGATCCCTGGTTGCGAACACTTGCATGAGAAACAAGAGGCGAACCGAGCCTCATGAATCTTACCCGAGCCAGAAATCTGTAAACTGTACGGGCGTGAGATGTTTGAACGAATTGGAGTTGTGGGCGATAACCCACCTCGACCTCCCAGATACCACTAGCGCAAAGTTTCGCGACCTTCTTAATGATCCACCAGCGGGAACTACCCCACATGAAACTCTACATTGCAAGTCAGAACCTATTTCCGAACCTCGAAAGACGCCATCAACGCTTACTCGGATTGGAATGAACATGACCAGTAACGTGACGGCCATCCATATCAAAGGCCACAACATAGGTGGCCCAATTTGGGCCAAGGAGAACCAGAAAGCATGGGCGAGAGTGAACAGATGGAAAGCGGGGAGCTAAGAGCAATAGTCAATTTAAACACCAGTCTCTCGCATGGTAAACTAGGATCACATGCCTCGAGATATTCATGATGACCAAGTCTTGATCTCGGGTCCAGCTCTGTAGCATTGGTTGGTCATTTGGATCAACGAATGTGATGTGAACACGAATGCATACCAAAGATGAAGACATAGTTGATTCTTTCCCGAGCCCAGACGACGATGTTGAGTCCGATGAGAAGTGCCAACAGGACTGGTACCAGCAATATCGAGTATATAAAAAGCAAAATATTCCAAGACGGGAGTTGTGCCCGTACGTGGTCCTGGAAAGCTAAGGACAGTGTTCAGCGCCACACTCTCCAATGACGAGGAGATGAAATGAAACTCTTACACAAATAAACCCCTGCCACGATAGCGGGAACCGATAGCCCTAACAACAGTCCGGAGCGGAAAGTGCTGAAGTGGTGCGACCTGATCAGTGGTACCACTCGAAGACGGTTCATCGCTTTCTTCCTATCTCCGCGCTCTAGACAACGGGATACGAATGTCAGTGGTGGATATGTGACACATCGCCAGCGGGGTCGTGGAACGAGGGAACATACCGAATTGCATTGCGAACGTGTCTTCCATTTCTTTCAGCATCGCGCTAACCTGCGCGCTAGATGCGAAAGTGGAAGGTTCCACCTGCACAGTGCTAAGCTCAATCGTTCTCGAATATAAACGGGTTAAGCTTGCCCACCTTCTCTTTCATGTAGGCATCCAGCGCTGCGATCTTGGTTATCTTCTCATATTTCTTCAGCGCTTTACGGAATCCAGTGAGGTTGAGATCCTGGACGAAGAACGATAACAGTAGGAAATCAAGGCAGCAGATTGAAAACCAAAAAGAGCATTGTGATAGCCCGAGGTCGATTGCACATTCGATCGAAGATGTCCCACAATGTCAAGATGGAGGACTTGGACGTCAACGCACAACACGCGTGATATGGGGCAAAAAGCTCACCCTGTAATTGTTCAACGCCTCCAGGCCCCTGTGTATAAATATCGCTCACTTGTCAGCATTGTGTTTGTGGTCGAAGGGGCCTTACGGTCACTCATCCATCCAACGATCTCCGGGGAATTAAATCCCACGATGTCACAACTCACCTGTAATGTTCTACAACCGCCCTTTCAAGCTGCCTCTTCGCGCGCTGATATTCATGTCGGCCGAGGGCATGTTTCCCTCCTCCAAGGAAGCCTCCGGAGAGGCTGTTTGACCGTCTCGGGAATGACCTGGTAGATTCGTTTGCAGCCCTTGGAGACGACGCGCGTTTTGGGGAAAGGTCGCCACCTTCCTCGCCAACTTTCTCTGGCTCGCCTGTCCCTATCGAGTCTTTTCTCATAGGTCCTGATTGATGGACACTGCGTCGCTTATATTCGATCGCTGGTGCCCCCGAAAAAGACATATCAGGGTCACTGAGACGACCTGGGACTTGTGAGCCGAATAAAATGCCTCAAAAGAAGGTACAGACCACCACGCCTCGAATCAGACGCCACTGTACCATTACCGCCAGTAATGTGAGCTTCGCTTGCCTTCTGGGTGGGGTCTGGTTGCCAGCGTATGAACGATGAAAACGCAGCTGGGATAGAAAGGTATGCTTTCTTTGCCCAGCTTGGGGCCTTGGAACACGCATTTGATTCCTGATGAGATCAAAGTTCACAAACGGGAAGCCATATAGCATGGAAAGACACCACATACACAGAACCTCTGGCGGTGCAACCCGAGCATGTTGAGCTGTTCGCGCAACTTTGTACCGCGCTCACGCATTTCTTTTTCCCTTTCTGCATAGAAAGTCTCGACTTTCTCTAGCTCGTCATCGAGCAGGTCGAGAAATTTTTGCGTCTGGACAGCAGGGAGGTTGACAAGTATGGTATGTAATGGTGGTGGTGTAGAAGATCCTGTCGAAGTTGACATTGATGTCTGATCTGTGTTTTTCAGGAAACTTCTTACCTGTGTCCCTCAAGAAAAGGAACGTTGGGGGTGAATGAAGCGTGCGGGGAGGCAACGGCGTCTGCTGAGATGGTGCATTCGAAGACACACCCGTAACTCGTGGCGGAAGAGCAGCTATTGTCAGACTCAAGGAGGGCCCTGTCGTATTTGTTCGTGTTTCAGTTTGACTGTCATTAGACTGCTATGACTTACTACCCTCCTGGTTGCTTGCTCTCCCCATTACAAGTGGAGGCGGCGATTGAACGCTCAAACCGCCAGTGTCATTCGTTGGAGCGTCGATGGAGGCACCCCAATGCTTCACAACTCGCGTTGACGTCGCATTTCCACGATTAAATTGAATTTCTGAGGAGGACACAAACTTCTTTCGGCAGGTGAAAGGTAGACATCAGAGAGCTTCAATACCTTCGGTTTCTTCACATTGTTCTCCATGATTTAAAACCGACTGGTGGGTGTGATCGACCTCCTTGGTCCCAACGGAACTCGAAACCTCTTGTTGCCGCGGTGCCTGCGCTCGAATAATTCCAAGCTGTCTCTTCAGCCCACGGTAATCTCTATTGTCACAGCAAGCAAGATAGGAGACACGTTAGTACGTGAAAGTCGAAAAGAGAAAGATTCATTACATGTAGGCTTTTTTCCACTCGGGGGTCTGTGGACAGAGCCTCAGAAAGAGCAAAACCTCGCTGAAAATCACATACCTGTGTATCTTGGAGGTATCTGCGAAAGTGAAGAAGTGAGCAACTCAAGGGAAGGGTGTGGCTGTTGTGGAGTAGATTGACACTCACCGAGCAAACTTCATGTCTCATAGATGAATGTAGTCAATGGTGTCGAATACTGTTCGTACTCGATACCACAGAACCATCCGAATATAAGCAGTCCTTCCAGGCCTGCCCGCTGGAATGGATGAGCCGGACTGGAAAGTCGGGTAAACTACCAACGCTATTCGGTGACGCTCACGCACATGAATCTCGTCAGGGAAACGACATATTCATCTTGGTGTGAACATTGGCCGTGGATAAAGATAATACCTGAAGGCAAACTATAAAGGTGAACGACAACACCTGGGATACGATGTTCCGGGCGGCGGATTTGAATGGACTCTGACACAGCGTGAGCGTGAAACGTCTATTGAATGCAATCATAATCGCGGATTCTGAATACGTGAAACACATCTTACAAGCTGACGATGAATCAATGGAGTAGAGAACGCCGGCGAGATCATGGCAATTCTGTCCTTTTTTTCTTTCTTCTTTTGATCCATTAGTGTAATTCTGTTCTTGACGAGGCACGGGGCTTGGACGCGACGCCTTGTACTTAGGGTGACGAGTTGTTTGCAGTCTCCGATGACCGCTTCCCTAATAAAGTCCGGAAGCATCGGGGTCCGAATCGTTGGGGTTCTGCATTGGAAGAAAATTAGAGGAAACGGTTCGATGAGGATGAAAACGGACTAAGGATGCGAAAAGTGGACGCTGAGCGCTGCCGAGCGTAGTTGCACGAGACCTCGACTGCGTGGGGTGAGAAGCAAGCAGACTACATTTGATGGGAAAAAGAGGGGTTGACGCCGAGAACCTATCTGGGGTGACTGCTCTCAATTCATAATTACCATGCATTCGCTGTCCACGGTCAGGGACACGGGAGCTTGAGACATCATGATGCAAGTCACTTGAAGGAAAGAGACGGTTTCGGCGTGAACTGAATAGACTGTCGCGCGACTCGTGCCTGACAGAATATAATCCGTTCATTAGTAAGCGACTCGGAGGTGGGTGCAAAGTAAATTTGGTCCGTATGGAAAGCACGACCGCGGTGCTCGCGTGACCACTATGAAACATAGTTGTGATACTCTATTAGGGTGAACCCATCAGCAGGATCTCATGCACTCTAAATAATTCTTTCATGGTGACCAAGAATATATTCCCAGAGGAATCAGGGAGTGACATTAGTGATTGCTATCGAGGACACTCGCGGGGGAAGCCAATAAAAGCCTGGCATGGAGAGTGTAGACGACGTAGACATCCTCTACCAGTTTCGAATAGTAAGGGAATTCCGTGCGCACTATAACCGAGGGAGAGAAGAAATTTAGGTATACACGTTGGCGAACATTGGGGGAATGTCATATGGGGAGCAGAAGATTGTCTCCAAAGCCGTGCTCACGACAGGCCCGCAGTGCTCTGTGCATTTCGCTCTATCATCTACATCTCTTTCAGGTTTGTAATATGCATGAATCGCCCTGGAGCAGACGCACCATAATGTACAAGAGCGGTGTCTTGGTGCTATGCCATGATCACGATAGACATCGTCTTCGCAAACACATTCGTCACTGACCCAGATATATTCAACCTACCGAGAGATTCAGCCCGTGAAATAAGCGACCGATAATCACGACGCAGTACCTCTTTCGAGATCAAGAGTGCTAAGAGGGACAGAAAGATGGCCACGAAACGAAGAGCGTAGCACGGACTCGAACGAGAACACGACTCACTGCCGGTGCAATCATATACAATGGCGCTGATGATTTCAACTGAGCCCCGTTCGTGGGATGCATGAAATGTTGGTAGAAATGTCCGTACTCGATGTACAATCATTCATCCGAAGAGTTCCATAGGAGGACACCAAAGGGGAAAACACGGACTAACCTGCCAGCGAGTCGCGAGGTGAAAACGTGCAGTTTGAAACTGGTTGGGAGTGACTGAGGGCCCAGGTGGAAAGGGCTTTCAATTGCTGTGGTTAGCTTCCGAAGGACCCTCTCAGGTCGCTATTACTCCGTGGCCCACTTTCATGAATGTGGCGGACTGGTCCATCAGAAGTTTTAAAACTTGATCATTACTAGTAGCAACACGCTGTATCGCTTTGATCGACTTCGATAAGAGCACGCGGGAGTTAAACCTGAGAAGGACACACACAGAATATAGCGAGCAACATTAGAATCAGTAAACGTAGGTGCCGAGTAGGTATTACTAGTAGCAAGAGGCCCACCAATCCGAAAACTTGAAGCAAAACCTAAGACATTATTTAAGTCAAGTTCCGTCCCTCGAGACCCACAGCCTGAAGATTGAGCATTTTTCCCTTCGTGTCGTGGTAATTGAGTAAGAACGTTCAGCGCTAGCAGGTTCGTGCCCACGTCCTAACCGTGTCGTCTCACCACGGTCATCTGCGAAGTAGTTTCCCAGTGCCACTGCCAGTGCCTTCAAGTTACCACAGCCACAACATTCTATAGGAGGCTGTTGACCCGTTTTCTGGTCCGTCTTCACATCTGTTGAAAGCATGCATGGTATATCTCATCGGTTGCTATCCAAATACTCAGGGACAATTTAAATTGAAGGTGAAAGCTCTGGGAGCCGCCGCCTACGCTATTGACCCGATATTCAAGTTGATATTCACGATGCCAGTGACCACTTGACTTCAGGGCGAAGGTAGTGAGCCACAAGCTCATTTGCCTCTTCAAAGCTTCTCCAACCAGTGGAAGCTCCGGTCAGTGCCAGTTGTCCCACCGTGACTACTGACTTCGCAACGTCCACGCTGTCTTGGAGGGCAATCGCATACCTGAATAGCTATCACTCGATGCAACAGCCTGAGGGCATCATGACCGTCAATGGCATGACCTATCATGTCCGAACCCATACTCTATTCACGGTTGTCAGCCCCGGATGGACGGAGGCCATCTCAAATCTTCGTAAGATCTCCTCTTGATCCCACTCCAGCTTTGTTCAAAACTCGAGGACATTGTTGTCTCCTCATCGATCATAAACCAATTCCAATATGGGCCTTTCACCCACCCCGCGCTTCGCTCGTTGACCAGGATGAAAACAGGCAGCCGATGTATTGGGGAGATCTTGGGCTATCGGATGTCTACGATAACAAAGTTGTACTCGTCGAGCTCATCCAGGATGATCGCTTATTGACATAACGAAGACGTCGTCGTACGCTGTCGAACGAGACTGCTTTCATTTAGGGAGGATAGGCCACCTACAGCTTCTGAGGACACTACTAAGGTCATGATGCAAAACCTGTTGCTTGTGCTTCGACCGCAATTAGCGTTCGGATTTGTGGGCATCTTCGAAATCTACATGACGGCAAAACACAACCCTTTTGCTTCTACTTTCAAGGCGTAGTCCCGGCATAGTAACTTTCCGATGTAGGTTACATGTGTATGATTTTGGACAAGGAGTTAAATCCGCCTTCGGATCACAGACCTTCACAGACTCCATGTCACAAACCCAATAGCTTTTCTGCAGGACTAGCCGACTCAAAAAGCCACTTAGCCGATTCTCAGAGTCGCCAAAAGTTTGACTATTCTCCATATGGTAAGTTCATGCACAAATCCACCAATCACAGTCCTCGAATCAGAGTGTCTCAAGCGATAACGTTACAGTGTTGCTTTTCGGATGTGGTCGCCCATGTAAAAGCGCCCATGTCTTGCGGCTTGCTTCTTTCCCACCAATTCTAACTGGTGTTCAATTCAATGGCCCCATACGCAGACGAAGTCCATCGATGGCAGGCAGAGGAGATGAAGAAGCTCGCACAAGTTTGTAGCATTCAGTCTTCCAGCAGCCACAGTTACTCACCCCTTCCTGCATGTAGAAGTATCTCTTCATTTACCACGAACGCGCACCCTTGGATGTACTCCCAAAGGAATACCACGTCGTTGCAAACGCCACCCCCGCGGAGCTACACTTTGGGCTTCCTGTCGATCTCGTTCCTGCCTCCGAGTGGGCCGTGATTAATGATTTCCCCAACTCCAGTTTCCATCCCGGCACTAAAATCTTAACCTGGGACGGCGTTGACGAGCTCGTCGAGAAGCTGTCAGACGCAACCGACTGGCCAATAACCTTGATCTTTCCCTTTGAATTTACTGCCGATGGCGACTTTATCCTGGCGTTGTTCTCTAACTATTCGATGCACGACATCGAACGTGACGTGGCCAAGGAGGCAGAAGTGATTGAATTTTTGGGATACAAACTTGGGTTGGATGAGTCGGTGAAGCCGAGATGGTACTTCGACAGGTCTGATCCTTGGAAACCTAAGCCTGGCCAAGGATTCGATGACTTCTGGTGGGACGAAGAAAATAACCCGCACCGGTACCCGAGTGACTCGGAGGACGAGGATGAGGACGAGGACGAGGATGAGGGCCAGGACACTGAATAAGTGATTGTATATTAGCATATATTCCTCATGAAACTTGATGTCACGACGCTTTTTGTATATCTGAAATGTCCAGGCTTTTATTATTCGACTTTCACTCCGGACAATTGTCGAGAATGTGTGGATCTTCAAGTACGGGTCCCATGTGTATGACTTTGGACCAAAGAGCCAAATTCGCCTTCAGATCCCTGGCACACAGAGCGAATCCCCAGCCCGAAAAAGGTCTCTGGCAGGCAAAAACAAAAAAGAATGCCCAAAAGAGTCGAACAAACCCATTAACAGATCTAGATTGCACCTGAGTTTTCCAAAATTTTAATTATTTTTTATCCAAGAAACAAACTCTAAATATGATTGCATTATTTCTTTGTAAACCTAGGTGCAATCTATTAATGGATATTTGTACGGTATGTTTGCATGTCTTATGTAATCAACCATGCCCGAGGTGTTACTATTACGTGCACCATCAATATTTAATCCACATGGCTCGCCTCCTCCCCCACCAAGGGTCCACCATTTCTGATGGACGAAGCTGCATGGGAGCAATGGTATGAAGATGAATTGGCAAAGCAACTTGAAGTTTGTAGCGTTTGGTCTTCCAGCAGCCACAGTTACTCACCCCTTCCTGCATGTAGAGGTGTCTCTTCGTTTACCGCGAACGAGCACCCTTGGATGTACTCCCAGAGGAATACCATGTCACTTCAACGAACACCAGCCCCCCAATGCTACACTTTGGGGTTCCTGTCGAACGCTATGTCCTCACCGAATTCGCCGAGATGAACAAGTCCTATTTCAATCCCCATTTCGTTCCCTATTTCAATCCATATTCTAAATCGTTAACCCGGGAGGGCATTGCGAAGGTCATCAAGGTGTTGTCAATCCACATCAACTATCCAATAACCAAGCGCATGCCCTATACAGCTACTACCGATTGCGACTTTATCCTGACGTTGTTCTCTAATTATTCGATGCTCAATATTGAACGTGACGCGGAGAGGGAGGAAAAAGTGATTGCATCTTTGAAAGAGACAATTGGGTTGGATGAATGGGTGCAGGCGAGATGGTACTTCGACGCCTCTGATCCTTGGAAACCTAAGCGTGGCCATAGACTCAAGGACTTCTGGTGGGACGAAGAAAATAAACCGCACCGGTACCCGAGTGACTCGGAGGACGAGGACGAGGACGAGGGCCAGGACACTGAATAAGTGATTGTATATTAGCTATATTCCTCATGAAACTTGATGTCACGACGCTTTTTGTATATCTGAAATGTCCAGGCTCTTATTATTCGACTTTCACTCCCGGCAATTGTCGAGAACGTGTGGATCTTCAACTGCAGGTTCCATGTGTATGACTTTGGACCAAAGAGCCAAATCCACCTTCGGATCACTGGTGCACAGAGCGAATCCCCAGCCCGAAAACGGCCTCTGGCAGTTTTCCAATTTTTTTACATAATTGTTTTTTTCCGAGGAACAAGGTCTAAATATGATTGCTAGGTGCAATCTGCATAGTTAATGGATATTTCTACGGTATGTCTTACAGTAATCAACCGTGCCCGAGGTGTTCCTATTACGTGCACCATCAATATTTAATCCACATGGCTCGTCTCCTACCCCACCAAGGGTCCACCATTTTCGATGGACGAAGCCGCAAGGGAGCAATGGCAGGAAGATGAATTTGGAAAGCAACTTGATGTTTGTAGCCTTTGGTCTTCCAGCAGCCACAGTCACTCACCCCTTCCTCCATGTAGAGGTGTCTCTTCGTTTACCGCGAACGCGCACCCTTGGATGTACTCCCAGAGGAATACCGTGTCACTTCAACGAACACCAGTCCCCCAACGCTATACTTTGGGGTTCCTGTTTATTACCACGTCCTCACCGAATTCGCCGAGATGAACAAGTCCGATTTCAATCCCTATACTCCATCCGTAACCTGGCCGGTCATGCAGATGCTGTCGACCCACATCAAGTATCCAATAGCCAGGCGCATGCCCTATACAGCTACTGCCGATGGCGACTTAATCCTGACGTTGTTCTCTAACTATTCGATGCTCAAAATCGAACGTGACGCGGAGAGGGAGGAAAAAGCGATTGCATCTTTGAAAGAGATACTTGGGTTGGATGAATGGGTGAAGGCGAGATGGTACTTCGACGCCTCTGATCCTTGGAAACCTAAGCGTGGCCATAGATTCGAGGACTTCTGGTGGGACGATGAAAATAACCCGCACCGGTACTCGAGTGACTCGGAGGACGAGGACGAGGACGAGGACGAGGACACTGAATAAGTGGTTGTATATTAGCTATATTCCTCATGAAACTTGATGTCGCGACACTTGTTGTATATCTGAAATGTCCAGGCTTTTATTATTCGACTTTCACTCCCGGCAATTGTCGAGAACGTGTGGATCTTCAACTGCAGGTTCCATGTGTATGACTTTGGACCAAAGAGCCAAATCCAGCTTCGGATCACTGGCACACAGAGCGGCGGTGCATGCCAGGTACTTAAGTACAATGGACTTGCGAGCCTAGATGTGACATGCATCAATGAAGGCCGCTGATGAAGTGGATAAATTAAAAGAGTTCATGAGCAACATGTATATCCGTGCAGGGTATCATCTTCTACATGCCCACGACCACTCAAACCAGTATGACGGCTAAAAGTAAAATGACGAGCACGATGATTAAAATCGTGATGCACCATCCCGACTTGGTGTCTGTAGAATATTTGTGCGTGAGGAACGGAAACGACAGGAAAGAACACAAGAAAGAAAGACGGCGATCCGCGTACCTTCCGTGTCACGTATGAATTTCTTCATTTTCCGCATGGCACTGTCGAGTTTGGAATCCGTGCGATCGACGTTACGTTCGAGGTCGCCAAGCATCCTGCGAGTCACGAGACCAATCAACCCATGACGTGTGTTATGCTGGGAACGCCTGGTACTCACTCGTTGTGCTGACCGATTTCCTGGCCCATCAGACCAGCTTGCTGCGCAAGCGTAGATAGCGTCCCTGATATGGAGTCCATTGTGCGGTCTTGTTCCGCTATCATGAGCTGAAGGGTACGAGTAAAGTTAATCGACTTCTTCCCAATATTCGTGTGGGAGGAACAACTTGCCTGTCGTTCCTCTTGCGCCCACTGGCTTTCCTCGTCATGATCGCCATTCTGGGGTAGGTAGCTAGTCGACGGAAGTGGCGATCGTGAGCCGCCAGGGGCTGCATTTGGTGGATACGGTGAACGAGAACGCCCTGACGGCTGTCAAGGATGCACAAACGCAAGAAATAAGCGTCGCTCGTTCGCGAAAGATAAAGTATGTATCACGTACTGTCGTGTCCTCGACCTCGGCTCTCATACTCTGCCCTTGCGGTCAATGTTCCAACAGGGTAAAAAAGCCTCACATCAAGCAGCCTGGACGAACCTCGATCTCTTTTCTCACACGTCCAACATACCGCCGTCGCTCCGTCACCTCTGCGTCATCGAGGTTGAACAGACGTGGTCCTGTCGACTCCACTACCCTTGCAGTCCGAGCGTTAGCGAAAGATGCGGCGTGCGATGATTCGACATACGTACTTGACGCTCTCCTCGAGATCTTCTAGGTCTGCTTCTAGCGCTGCAAGTGTCGCTTTGAGCTGTGCATCGCGAACTCGAATTGAGTGACATCACGGACAGCCAGCCTGAGGCGCGAATCCACAATAAGACATATGTCACTGACCTCGTTACGAGCCCAGACTAACTCCTCGCTCCCTTCACGTGCCATGCTACGAATGCGTAGGTATGAGGCGCGTAGCGTGGATGCGGTTTGCAGCGAGGTTTGAATTTCTTGTTGCACGACATGATATGGGTCGGTCGACATGATGATTGACTCTATTGCAATAGCCGTGCGTTGAACTTGACGGTCGTCGACGGTGGTTTGGAGGTCTTGTACAGTACGTGATGAGGGCTATGAGCTGCGGGTTCGTAACGTTGCGGGTTTTCGGCAGTCCTGTTACAGGCCAGTTCCTTTTTTGGATATTAGAGCCCCTGTTTGGGTCGTGGGCCTTACGGAGTCGTTGATTGGGTCATGATGCGTCTCGTCCGAACAAGACTGGATCCTCGCGCTGATTCTGGGATCTACTTGACAATTCCCAACAGCGAACACTTGCAAGACCGTGATAGACGAACAAAATATCTCATGGAATCAAAAGTCCACGCACGAGAAGTTGAACCCATTGACAATCCCAGAGTTACTCCAGTGCATTTTAGATTATCACCTCTCGACTCCTTAACGATCGCGAGACAAACCGGACCGCGACACCGCGTCGAGCGACTTCTGAACTATCCATCGATCACATATGGCGAGTCCGATTGCGCTCACTGGCACTCCAGCCACTTTTCTGGTGCTAGCAGCTCTACAGAAGCGCCCAAAGAGGACGAAAACGCGACCGCTTGGACAACTTGACGAAATGGTACGTTGATGACCCCTTCTTGTTGGATCCCTCCAACCCCAACCCCGGTCGAGTG
The DNA here is from genome assembly GCA_038092895.1 of Chalciporus pseudorubinellus. Taxonomy (NCBI): domain Eukaryota; kingdom Fungi; phylum Basidiomycota; class Agaricomycetes; order Boletales; family Boletaceae; genus Chalciporus; species Chalciporus pseudorubinellus. Next base: position 5,948 of record JBBPRG010000075.1, on the reverse strand, counting down.
TCGATGGGCTATCATTGGGCAATATGCCCATCGCATCCAGTGGGAGCTTACGATCATTACTCGGACGGGGGTCGATCTCTCCGCTTCCTCCTCAGGCGCATTAGCTCTCAGTCACCTCCACCCAACCTGAGGTCCGTGGACATTTTTTCGTGCCACAGGTATGCCCGGGATGTTCAGATGCCCACTGGCATGTATCACCTCGTGCGACCCAGGACTGAATAAATGGCCCCCTTGCACTGGCAAATGTCGGGTTGCTAATTTTGCAACTTACAGTAACTCCCGACGAGTCATGATGGCAGTCGAGATTGGCGGCTTCCCCATCCCTTCAATAAGTTACTCCAGACTGCAACGTCAGAAAGACTCGGTGTTTGTGTTCACGTTCACGCTCGCAACACTGTCATTCATTCGCTCCAGTCCTCGGAATCCCCGATTAGTGAAGCGCGACCGGTGGCGAGGTGATCAAGTCTCCAGACTTCGTGCCTCAGGCTTCCCATATCGATCGACAAAACGTCATCGAGCACTGTATCCATCCAAATGGGCGTCAACCGGTATTCACCAAAAAAGTTTCCCCCAACTAAGAATAACAACACCCAAGTGTAAACCCGATTCGCCCATTCGGTTCGTCAACGACATCTATGAATCATCCTCGTTCATGCTATGCCGCGGAATACGTCACTGCAACAGTTGAAACAACAGCCCGCCTTGCTCCTATCCCAGCAGCAATCTCTCACTCCGACACCTTCACAATCACCCACTTCCTAGTGAGCAAATTGAAGATACTCCCAAATATAAGCGTCATCAGCGTACAACTGAGTATGATGACGTTATACGGCATCGAGAAATCAGGCGTGGGGAGATCGACGAGGAGCGTTGGGGTGTACATTCGTCTCGCTATGGTCTTCTTGCCCCCCGACGACGACACGTTACTCCCCGCCACACCGGACACGGACACGGGGAACAGGACGGCGGGCGGCAAGTCCCAGCCACGCATCGCGTCGGGAGGATGTTCCGTATACTTCAAGAACGTCTTGCCGAGATCGATGGAAAGTCGGAGGGTGCTCTTGGCGGGGACCGTGAGGGTTGCTTGGAAGACAGAGGGGCTATGGTGGGTACTTGGACAGAGAAGAGGGGGGCGGTAGGAGATGTTTGAGATGAGGTCGTCTGTGAACGTGGGTGGTAAGAGGGGAGCGCATTTAGGGAGTAAATGGGCGACTCACCACGTTGGATACCATTCACGTCGACTTTCATGGTGTGCATCCAGAGGGTGACGAGTGCGGGAAGGGTTTCGAGGTATCCGAGTGTGATGTCGAAGGGATCATTGTTGGTGAGAGAGATGAAGAGGACGCCTCGGGTTTGAGAGGATCCGTGGAGTGTGCGTTTGATCGAGAGAGGGGTGAGCGGTGCGGGAGGGGGGATAGCTATCAAAAGTGAGCAATAAGCGTGTGAGAGGGGTGAGTGATCGAGACATACGGTATATGAAGGTGTGCTCGGAAAGCCAGGATAAGGAGATGTCGAGCGGTAATTCTGGAAGAAGGAATGCGTGAGCAGGGAGAACGCCAAAAAGGTGGTTGGGTGGTTACGAGATGCGAGATCATAAATGCTGACGGTGTTGTTCTTGGAGAGCGGTGCGGGAGATAGCGTATGTTGCTGGTCATCAGGTTCTATCAGATGGACAACACTCGACCGTGCGACCGGACACGACGCGTCGATGGTACGATCGAACAGCGACTGGAACGACCAGTCTAATGCACGCATATAAGCAGCCTGAACCACGAGATTAACTGTGACTACACGACTTACCTCGTCGTTTTCCCCCACTTCGTCTCACAGGATCAAGCACGGCTTGTACACCCAAACTCAGCTCGACACCCCTCTCCGTCGACCGCACATGTACCCCGATTCCATGCCAATCTGCGTCAAATATTCGTTGAGGATTTAGCAATGCCGCGAGACCGGCGCGAGATTTGCATGGGAGCAGTTTGAGGAACGGCGTTAGGTTTTCGGTGCAGACGTTTTCGGACGGGAGGGAGGCATACCGAAGGGCGTATGGGATTGATAGGTTTAGAAGAGAGGAAGAGGTGGAGGATAGTGGGAATGCGGAGGCGGGGGTGGATGTACGGCGGTCGTCGAGAGAGCCAAGGGAGGCGCAGAAGAGACCTGCGAGTGCGTTTCGGAGACCGGTCCACCGTTCATCTGCGCTGTTGGTCGATAGCAGGGACATCGAGATCAATATAATTTGTTTTTCACGCGCGAAAGAAGAATGGACGGGCTGCCGCACGAAGAGAGAGAGACTCACGAGGAAGGTCCACCGTCTGCCATCCACGCCCAGAGCTCAGCACCCGTACCAACGCTAGACTGTTCCGGATATCCCCAGGCATCATAGTTCCATCTTCCAGCGTTGAGAGAGAGATGTAGTTCTGTTATGGCGTATTCTCGGAGGATTTGACCGAGGGTGAGCGGAAAGAGAGTGTAATGTTGGGCTTGTGTATGCTATGTGAGTATGACGGCCCCTACTAATGCGGACGAGATGTGAGATCCGCACTGGCACGTACCTGTGTCTTCGGAGTCGCGAGGATCTCGAGGAGAGGCGCCTTCGAGGATAGTGGTGAAGGCAAATGAGGTGACTACTTTGCCGTTGCGGAGTGGTCGGATGGTGAGGTCTTCGTAGTACTGCTCTCGAGGTTGGAAGTTGGGTGATCCATGGAGAGTGCTGGAGACGGTGGGGACGATGAGCAGGCTCAGTGTAATAGCAGATGCGACCGTCTTCATCGTGGTGTTGCACGATGACGAACGAACTGCTAAATAACTTGGCACTGATTGGCAAGTAGTCGGCGTTTGAACTACGTCGACTTTGAAACTTACTCTTGAGCTCAGTGGACGACCATCCGACATAAAAAAATCCACGCCTCAGCAGCATACGCCGAAAACGGTACAGAGTCCCTCCGATCGGAGATTTTTCAGCCATAAAAACATGCTTTTTTCTGCGGCGACTCGATCTACTGGAACTTTGTAGGAACTCACACGTTGCTACCATATCATCTTGGTCCCTACCCTGGCGAATAGTGTGAAGAGTACGAACTCTGAAGAGAGAAAACTCGGAACCAGGTTCCCCGCGACAATGGCGTATCCACTTCGAGGTCAGTTTCGTTCCCATCTTGGCCATCTGGCGAAGTTTCAACTCAACACCAGAAAGGGGCGACAGTCGCCACACCACATCATGATATAAGTACTTTCCCTTATTTTCCATTCGGGCGCACTCTTTCTCAAGAATCATGGCATAACGACGCCACGAATTCGAAGAAAATCAAACGGTACATCTTTCTCAGCTGTCCGTGCTCATCCGCAAGTCCCGTCACTGTTCTGCGCGAATGACTTTGCAGCCACAGATTACTGCACTAATTTCCGTGGTCAACTTGTTTGACGCGTTCTATGTAAATCCGACGGTAATGATGTCATCCCTCACCCGACACCCATTGCTGATTCCAGTGTAAATCGAATTTTCTCCCTCAGACAGCTGCCCGCGATGACAGGTGCCGGCGAACGCTGGTCGCCCTTGCGCGAATCTCTCTCACAGCTTCAGAAACCTGAATCCATCGACCGCATTTGATGACGCTTGGACTCACTCGACGCGACCAAAACCGCCTAGGGGACACACACACCGCGTCAGATCACCCTGGTATATGGGAGACATTGACACATACCTTGAATTCGGCCACAGCAAAGCTCTTCCCGAGACACGCCCTAGCTCTGTACTTCCTTCGCCTTTGCCGGAATGCCGTCCTGTCCGTGTTCGTCCTCGAGCCATCGACTGGGTTCAAATGCTTTGGCGTCTTCGCCCCAAATCGCTGTTGACCGATTGATCGACTGCATCGAGATACCCACGAGAGTACCCTTGGCGATCTCGACATTTGTCACTAGCTCACCAGATTTATTGCGGACGGGTTTTGAAAGTGGAATCACATCGTCTTCGATGGCCTGCAGATGACAGGAATCGATCGTCAACAAAAAGGAGGAGTGGGGATTAGACAGAGACGTACTACACGGGTGAATTCGGGGATAGCACGACGGCGTCGAGGTAAGGCACACCGTTCATAACTTCATCGTGCGTTGAGTCGGCCCCATGCTCGAGAAGCTCGTTTCGCAATCTTGTCTGGAAGTCCGGGTTTCGGTATAGCTCAACCCAGGGCCCACTAGAATGCAATATCTGAGTATAGCACGGATGAATTGTGGGTGGGTTTACCGCCAAGCTGACTGGTACCAATGTTAGTTGAGATCTTGGCGAGAATGTCTAGGGAGGTAACCGAAGTAGTTATCTGACCCGCAAAAAAGTAAAACTTTCATATGCGAACAAGATATCAAGAACCGCACAAAAGGATTTATAACACAACCGATTACCTGGGCCAAGACTTCCTCCAGAGTTAGTTTGGACTGCGAGTCTTCGTTTGCCCCCTTGACTTTGTTCAAGTTGAATGGTCAATCGGTAAACGGGACGCTCGATACCGTTACTTACTGAGTAGCCCGATGATAGATCTTTCTTCTTTGTCTCCAATCGCTCCTGTCTCCATTTCCTTCTTAGTTTTGACTAACAAATTATTAGATATTTCTTCCGTAGCAACGTTGAGCTTTGAGATGAGCCTGGCCTGAGAAGTCGGCAGGCGAATGGGGGAGGGGAACACGAATGCCAAGAGAACGAGGACTTCGTCCAGCGCAGAGGTATCAAAGACCTCGGTCACTGATTCATGTTTTCCTTCCAACGAACCAAAGTCATGAGAGAAACCTGCAAGGCTAATGGTGTCAAGCCTGCAACAAAGTTTGTATTCATTCTGAGACTTGGAAGGCGCAAACCCTACGAGATGTGATTCATCCTTCAAGGTTGACGGATCAGGGATTGTTAAAGGATAGCTGTTCTATGAAGCTCACCAAATCTGTACGTCAATCATGGATGGCGCTGTCCCCGCCGCTCCGAGTCGACTCAATGGCCCTATCAGATAAACACACCTTGTATGCCAAGTCATAGAAAATCGGGCTTAACTTTCGAATTGCAGCGATGGGGTCAACGACTTGCGCTGTCACCTGCTCGGGCCCATCCCGCCCTCGCAGTTCAAGTTTTCCTCGATCAGCCTGCTTCGCTTCGGACTATTTGGGCTTTCACCCAACCCTCTTGTTCTTCATATGTTCCATTTCATGTATCCACTTGTAACATTACGTGCATATACTTTTTCTTAAGAACTTTTGAGCGTTCGGGATATTTTCCCCATGCGCACGAGACAATCCGATTTCGTCGATAGTTGTGATGAGAGTCATGAGACAGATCGCGTGCGACCTGTTGCGGTTTAAATTAGTCTGGTGACCAGCCGTCGATAGAGTTGGTCACCAGACTATAAGCACACTCACGGCAGCCCCGCAGCCTGAGCATGAGGTTGCCCGTAAGAACCCTTTGAAAGTTCCCTTTTTCTCCCGTGCGTCAACCAATCACAATTCTCAAAACCTTCCAAGGGCTTGAAAATGAAGCATTCATTTCCGCTGTTTCGTCGATGTAGGTGTTGAATTCACAAATTGTCATTTGAACATTTGTTGAACATTGTGGTAGGTTCAAGTTATAGGCCGCATGATAGCCGTTCCCGGCGCCTTTTGCTCCGGATATAGTTGTTTGAACGTCACGAGGAGTGGTCTCTTTTCCCTCGTACCCACCTCAAGACGGTATTGAGCGAGAAGTCTCACTGCCAGCTTCTCGTGCCACCTCTCTTCCCTTTGTCCGCAAACTTGTTCGTTCCCATTTGTTTGCTATGGATGAAGAAAAAGAATTTACAGCCATTGAGAAGAGATCGGGTTCCGAGAGCCTCACTCCAGCCCCAGCCACACCCGAGGAAGAGAGGCGGTTGGTTAGAAAAATCGACCTAGTTATCTTGCCTATCACATGTCTTCTTTACCTCTTGGCTTGTGAGTCT
>JBBPRG010000074.1:0-25080 GCA_038092895.1 Chalciporus pseudorubinellus | reverse complement strand
ACGAACCACTGATCGTAGGGGACTGGATATGTCCCAGGGGTGACACATCAACGGTTGGTAGCGAGGTCGGGAAACAAAGTACATACCGAATCTGCAGGCAATTGGGACTAATGCACGATCACTGTCCGAGGGCATTAGCGCAGCGGTCTGGGAGCGCTGAGGCTCTGGAATGAGCAGTTTAACTCGTCGGTTACCAAGTTCAGAGAGTGGAGGTGACGGGGACGATTCAAGTTTTTATTTAGACTCGTTATGATATCAATCCGCGTGCATACCCCAAAACTCGGCTGTCGGGCTATCTACTTAAGATCTAACTGCACATGTCTGACAACAAACTCACGCGGAGCAACATGTCTAAATGAATATCCGAGTAGCCCGTAATACCGAATATTTGACTACATAGTACTTAGTAGTACTTGAGCAGTACCAAGTACTGAGTGCTTACATAAGCTACGTTACTACTACACTTGCTTGCTACTGGCAACGCATGCAACAAGACAGCCATGTCGCTCGTGAGCGATCCGGGGTACGGTTCATTTAACGAACGTATTCTTGTCGACATTCTGATTTTTTTCCGTAGCTATCTAGTCCACAGTCTCCGGTTGTCTTATTTGCGCAACGTCGATGACCCATACGGCGGTCGTATCATATCCTTGAGCCCATCTTACACATCCAATCCCTACATCCTTGCAGCATCCCTTGCCGACATCCATCGCTGGCCAGAGCTCGAATACCCCTCAAGTCCCCCAATATCCGACGATGAACAGGACGATGACAACAAGACTCAAGGCCCGTCAACTCCAGGGAGTGCCACTGGCCTCAGACACCACCAGACCATCATGGGCACGCGATCTGGCGCCCTTGGCATGAGAGTCTCTGGAAGACGCGCCTCAACTTCCAGACGGGCTTCCCAAATAGCAAATAGGCTCAGCGTCCCTCCGCCAGAACCAGATTCCGCGCATCAGGCTGCCCCGTCCCGCGTACCACCTATGGGTTCAGGTGATAGTGACCCTGGGCCACGACCCCCAGAGGTCGAGGCCATACCCATTTCTACTTCGAGGTCATTGCAGAAGGATGATCCTCTACCTCCCGAACCACCTGCAAAGGAGGTCCAATTCATCCCAAAGTTCAAAGGAGCGGCGGAGATGGAAGCGCGTCGAAAGCTACGCATGATGGCTCGTCGAGGTCAAGCAGCTGCCATTCCCAAACCTGTCTCTGTCGCGAATAAATATCTCAATCCCGACATCTCTTCCTCAGAAGAAGACGAGGGCATCCTTGAGGACGACAACGATGAAGACTTCGATGTTGTTGACCGTGGCGATGACATGGATGAAAGTGATGAATTTGACCCGTATGCCCCTCTCTACCTCCCACTTGTTCAATGGCTGATACCAGAGCAGTGACTTTGCCGCCACTCGCACTCCTGGCGCCGCTTTCGATAGTGCTTCAGACGTGGTATCTATCTTGTCAGGGGCAGCCTCCGCTGCTTCTGTGCCAAACCCCTCGGGCTTTGGGTCATCCTCCTACATTGCTCAACACTCCCGCACACGATCTCGCCTCAGTCCTGTCTCAGAGTCTCGTGCTGATGAGTCCCACGATGGCCAGTCTTCAGCTGATCATGACGAAGCTATAGATGCTCATTTTGAGATGGTTAAACCACCCCCGCCTGCCGAAAAACAAATAGTCCCCATTATTGTTAGACCAGAGGGTCGTAGGCGGGGTGTTTCGATCTCTCAACCCATCTTCGACACTCCCATATCAGACATAGTGTTCGAACGGAGCAAGATCACTCCGAAGTCACAGCTCTCAGCCTTGTCGGCGATGCTCGCCTCTAGTGTTGGCTCTGCTAATCCTTTCAGCGAGTTGTATGCCTCCATATCAGGACGTGGAGAATCTGCATCGATGGACGTCAAAATGTTTTTCCCCCACGCACGTGAACCGGAAGGAAAGGCCATGGCCCTGCATGTTCGACAAGATGCAACGGTCGAAGAGGTTATCGGGTTTGCGTTGTGGACGTACTGGGAAGAAGGATGGCTCCCGAAGCTGAATGAAGCCGTGAGTGACAACGATCCAAAGCTGTCTGGAGTGGGTTGGATTATGAGAATCGCTGAAGACGATGGAGAAGTTGATGAGGACTTTCCGCGTAAGTTCCGAAAGTATGCCTGACAGCGTCATGTAGCTGACGCTGAGCATCTCAGCGCCAGATCGTACCGGGAAAATATCAAAGTTCAACATGGATGCATTTGCTATCCTTGCAGCCACTCCACTTCAAAGTGAGTTCGTCTCTCAGGTGTTCAGGGAAAGATAACTCATTCCTCTTTCTCCAGTTCACCAGAACGAGCAGTTGGAGAGCAAGATCCAGCGGCGACCCTCGAGGGTTATGGCGGCACCAAAGAAAGCTGACACGCTTCCGGTACCTGGTCTTATTCCACCCTCAGTTCCGGGCGCCGGAATAAGTTCTGTCTTTGGAACCACACCGATCTTGTCATCATCTCTCGGGCCATCTTCAAGTCACGGTCCTCCAATATTCCTCCGCATACGTGTCGCCGACACTGCCGACGATGTCCACATCTCCACTACAATACCCGTGTATGTATGCGTTCATTATCTTCATCCTTTGCTCACGTTCTCACAGATCGGCCGGCATGTACATGCAAGAGGCCCTGGAACTCGTCTGCCGAAAACGCAAACTCGCGAACCCGAACGACTATGCTCTCATCCTCAACGACCTGAACATCCTGATCTATCTCGATCGCACTGTAGCCTCGCTCGAGGATAAGCGTGAACTTACTTTGGTCAAGAGGTCCATGCTGCCTCACTTGGGTATCGAGCCCGAGACCCGTGCCACAAGGACTACCGATCCGAATGGTATGCGTAGATTATTATTATTTTATTTTGTGGGTGTTGCTAAATTTATGCATCTGCCAGCATCCATCTTCAAGCGAATTTCGGATGTACCAGAGATGCATTACAGTGCTGGAACGGACTACACTACTGCTTATAAGGTTTGTCTTTTTTGTGGTGTTTACTCGACATGTATTGACTGTAACACAGCGATACACGATATATCGCAAGATGCCTGTGCTGGCACGCCAAGAGCGTACCTTAGCCCTTGACGGTGTCTACGTCCACGTGAGTGTAACTCGTCAGGGTCGAGGATCGTGATCTCATATGGTCCGCACTAAGATCATGCCTGCTGCAAACAAAGCAAAGGCAGTCTTTGATAGTGGAAGGACGCTCTCGTTCCATGTTAAAAGTATCTTGGTCTGCCAACAATCACAAAAAACATCAACACTCTTCAAGGTTGTTGTACAACGGGAAAGCAGGAACAAGCGATACGACTTTGAGGCAGATACTCCTAAGTTGGCAGGTACGACAACTTCGCTCGTTATGGTGTCAACCTCTCTGACAACACCAACAGCTGAAATCGTTCAAGCGATCAAATCACTCAAATCCACTCTGGACCGGACGTCCGTAGTCCATCGTTCGAGGCGAGGCAGACCCGTAGGGTGACAGGACTCGCCGCAACCGTACCATTCTCATTTCGTTTGATGCAACGCATGGACTTCATTGCATTTTGATGTATATCTACCATATCTTCGGCGTCTTCTGTGAACGGACTGTATTTTGATTACATAAGCATTCAAGTATGCGAGAACTTGTGAACGATTTCAAGTTGTGCTACACTTCGGCTACACTTTTTCTGCGCCTGCTTAAGCAAGTGTTTTCTTCCAAGTTTCCAGTGTCTTCAGAACTAACAAAGCTCCAGTTCAAATGCCTCTCCCTTACGACCTTTGTGCCCGCGTACAAAACGCTTTCCGTGCGCGACACCGATTCCTCGCAGTCGAGCACTCAAAACAAAACCTCGCCATCCTCTCAATCCTCCTCCGTGCTGGCTTCCTGAGTAACATCACAAGGGGAACAATTACCGCACCATCACCTTCCGATTTTCAACGCGTCAAGGAGCCTCAGCGTCGCATCTGGGCAGAGCTAAAATACCGCGACGACCGACCCGTGCTCTCCAATATGGGACTCATCAGCATGCCCAGTCGACGTGTATTCATGGATCTTGGCGAGATTAAACGGATTTGTAGTGGAAGGAGGGCACAGAAAGTGAAACCGTTGGGTCTTGGGGAAGTCGTGGTGGTGAAGACGAGCAACAAGGAACATGAATGGTTGGAGGCACGGGAGGCATTGGTATTGGGACTAGATGGAGAGGTCGTTTGCAGAGCTCGATGATCGTTTTCGCCGGTATTTGTGCTTTTTCTCTTCCTTCTAACATTTTCACTGATGCGCGTTGCATTGAAAATAGCTTTCTTATTATTCTACACTTCACTAATCTAATAATGCCATACACCCCCAACCCTTCGAGTATTTGCGTTTTGGGGCGAGAGTGGATTGAAGGCATTGAGTTCACTGCATCATTTCTTCGCTCGAAGACTGCATAGGTGCGAATGTGTAGACACGAACTGCGCACTTGTACGACTTTTTTTATTCAGCGTTCAGCTAATGTATGCAGCGTCCTATGCTCACCTTGCACTTCGCTCGACTAGCCTCCTACGCCGTGTTTCCCAAAGTTGATATACCCAGCGCTCTTCACGATTGTTATTCCACCCTCCGTCTGCAAATTGACTCCCCGTGAGTAAGTCCCTCCTTGGTCGAGCACTTTCTGACCTTGCAAACCGCTCATTGGGAAGATTCGTGCTCGGGTGATGGCGTAGATTCTGCTCAACATTGAAGACATTGGAGGACCGTCCTCCTGGCCATTCTGTTCGTCATCAGCTATTCTGTCTGCTTCCTTCGCGAGCGCTTCGACTAGAGCGGTGAACTCGTGGGGTTGAGGAAGCCACAGGTCATTGCCAAGGCTCGCTCTCTGTGCGCCGGATCTACCTCATCCTGCGCTTTCCATCAGATTCGAACAATATACCACGACGAGGCTATCCACGCCGTGGTGTTGGGTTTCGGAGTGTGGTCGGAGCATATGGTCTGTGTACGACATAGTATTGTCAGTGGTTTCTAATACTACCATCGCCTTGTGACCGGACGGCTAGACGCAGGAACGCTCGAAGACAGCGGTAGCCCCCACATGATGCTCTTAGGATGTTCAGGGGCAAAATCCCAATTGACCAACCGATTGTATGCATTCTGATTGGTGTAAGCTGGTTACTTATAAGGATTCGATCTCACTCCATGGATAAAATTCAAGATGTAATCATTAGGCTTCGAAGTGTGGTAGTGTCATTTATCAGTCGTATGGATGACTCGTCATGATTTTGAACCGTGTCCCAACCGCTAGGACAGCTTCTTGATATCTCCCCATATAGTTTTTCGGTGTCGAGAATTACGCAACGGTTCACATCCCCTTCACGATTACAACCTCCAATATCCCTCAGTCAAGAACCTCACATTTTCCTCCAACTCTGCCCCGGGCGTTCTCCACTTCAGCTTCCCAGTTGACACCACGGATTCCGGTCAAGATTCCTACCCCTGAGGCGTACACGAGCGCAACTGTTAATCCCTCCCAAAGCCCTCCTAGAGCACGGTCGCACACGAATGTGAGGTACAGGCCGAGTGGGATTCCAAGGGCGTAGTAAGCGGAAAGGTTGATCAAGGCACCCGCGACCTGAGACAAGTGTCAAGTAAATTTCAGATAGGCCACCATGGATAGGCTTACTTGTTTTCCCCGAGCACGGAATATTCCACCCGTCACACTAGTTGTTCCATCAAAGACCTGGAAGAGCGCAACCAGGGGCAGAATGGACGCAACGAGCGAGGCGACCTCTGACAAATAAGGTGATGTCAAAGTTTCCGGTCACAACCGCAGATGAACAACATGCATGGAAGCTAGGACTTACCAGGATCACTATTAAAGAGATAGCTCCAGTTATTACGGAAAGCCAGGAATAGGCCACTGGAAGGAAGGAGCAGAAGTGAGATGTCAGCTCGTACTGTACGAACTACATGGGCTAATGGAAAAGACCCACCTCCAGATGCTTGCCATGGCGATAGCCATCACAATAGATGTCCAAGCAGTCAAACCAGCCCTTCTCGCTTTACCTTGTCCGAGGAGATTTCCAATGCTACCGAGCGCGTCATTCCACAGAGTGTAAAAAGAATCGACAATGGTCAGTCTATGTATACCTTCAAGAGGCACACCATCGCGATACCCACCGTACAGAGGTCGCAATACTCAACGCGTACGGGGCCTGGTAGGTACATGACGCTGAGATGAGCAATACAGATTGCCCCGCGAGACTAACGGGTCCCAGCCTGCGAACCAGTGTCAACTCCAGGCAGGGCGATGCACAATTAAATGGACGAGGACTCACTGGCTAGCAGCAACTGATATATATGATCTCGATCAGTATGCAGCGTTTCCCATTTCTTGGAACCGTGAAGATGGAGAAGCCTGATAAGAACACTCACGTCCAATTAGTTCCCAGCTCCACCATTCACTCGCAGTCTGGCCTACTCCTGCGATTCCAAGCCTTGCTAACAAGCCCCATCCTTTCCAAATTTCGCCGGCAATCGGATTCAAAGATCCGCGTGTGATAGGATACCACGCGGCTCGAGGACCATAAAAGTATCCATAGAGGATAGAAGCAAGTGACACAAGGTTAAATGAAAGGGAAGTAGCGAGTGGAGCGCCGAGGAAAGAAAGGCCGAGGGGATAAACTACCCATGCACGGAGAGAAATCAAACGCAAGAACAAACGATGGATGAGAACATGGGCACTTACCGAAAAACCAGTTCAAGAATGCGTTAATTGGTGCGACTATTAGCGTGATCCTTGTTGGGACATCAAACAATCCCTGAGATTGGAAATAGCGTCTAGGCACGCCCTGAGTCAGCGTCCAACTCAAGGAGCGGTTTCGTATACCTGGAAATACAATTGAACGTGTATGCAGGAAGTCCAAAGCATGAATAACGGAGGTAGACTCCAGCGAGTCGTGCCACCTCGGGCTCTTGGTTGAGATTAAGGAGGATATGTTCTGCGTTCAGCCATATTGCCAAAATTGGCTGCGAAGAGATAAATTAGGCATAGTTCAATGCATGCCAATCGAAACGGACATACGACGAGCATCATTCCTGTCATAAGGACTAGACATATCTGTGAGTAGGATTACGGTACCAGTATAGACGAGGGAAACACCCACGGATCCTTTGAGACCATAGACCAACCATGTAGGGCCTATCTGAGGTCCAGGCAGGTGGAAGGAGGGTATCCAATGTTGATGCAATGCCCTGCACGATGCTGTACCCAGTGACGGAAGCAGTCATAGAACCCAAAGTAGCTGCTGCAAGTGCTAGTGTGGAAATGTGACCTATGGATATAACAGAGGCGAGGATGAAGGAATATTCAAAGAGGTGAGTGCTGTAATAGAGTTCAGTATAAGAAGCGGCTAAGTCGATAGGAAGACGTACCCAAAAACAGGCAGGGAATAAAAGGCGAGTATCTGGAGCTCCTCGCGACACATCTGGGAGGTGGGTATTAATTCAGCAGGCGGCATTGATACATTGTCATCAGCTGGTTCATGTGGCTTCGGTATGGGAGGTTGTAAGAGGGGTGTACGCTCAGAGGGAGAGAAGACCTCTGCAACACCTACTGAACCCCTTCCTCGAATAGGGATGCCTCGGGGTGAATCGGAGAGGGTCTCGGTTGGGTGTTGATCTCGCACCTCCGCTGAAGACGCGCCATAATGAGATAGAATGGCATAGTCTTCACGGAGCGACTGAGATGTGCCCAAGTGAGTGAACGACATGAGTGATCGTACGAGCAGTCTGAAGTCACAAAGCGAAGAAAAAACGGCTCGGATCAAGGGCGACTTGTACGCAAGTCAACTGAGTTGGAACTCGGCCCGATCATTTTCGACTGGAAGCAACGTTGATATTTAGCGAGTTAGCAAAGTTTAACGACCATCAAAGTCTATCAAAGAAGTCTTGCTTCTTCAGTGCGTGCTTCGAGTCGGATCAAAGGGAACACGGGAGCACTGCTTTCTCATGGTCTCTTAGGGTCAACCACGTCGAGTGACAAAGTATGCATTCACCATCCAAAGCAGGCGCGCTCTGGAAAGGCAAAGGAAAGGCCACAGTTCAAGATTATGACGACCTTCGCCCATCGATAACTTACCGCCATTTACACTCCCAAAATCTCGGCGTGAGAGATCCCCTGCGTGTCATCGCTCTCTGCGACAGCGATGCGTTCTACGCCGCTTGCGAACGCGTCAGACTCGGCCTCGATCCAAGTGCACCTCTCGTCGTACAGCAGTGGGAGAGCCTCATCGCAGTCAGCTACCCAGCACGCGAATTTGGTATCTCGCGAATGGACAAGATAAATGATGCGAAGAAGAAATGTCCCGATCTCGTAGCTGTTCATGTCGCAACTTACAAGGAGGGCGAGAAGGAACCAGGATACTGGTCCGACGTCGATACTCGGACGCACAAGGTATGCCTGCACTGCATACCAACGTTTATCTTGATTCGCAACCTAACCCCTCTGCGAAGGTTTCTCTGGACCTCTATCGACGTGAAAGCAACAAAATCATCAACACGTTTAAGCAGACCCTTCCAACAGGAGAGATAGGCGAGTGCACTCTCAGCCCCTATGGACATCATGATTTATTCTCGGAAATAGAAAAAGCATCGATCGATGAGGCTTTTATCGATCTCACTCGACCTACACGCGAGGCCATACTTGAGCGGTTTCCATATCTCGCTCAAGTCCCTCTCGATGCTCCTAGTGGCGCAGATAGCCCCTTGCCTCCACCACCTCCTATAGATTGGAATGGCTTAGGCGAAGTGATCCCCATCGCGCCCTATTCAGATGGTAACGATGAAGCAGATGGCCACCTTCTGGAAGATGATCATGCGACCACATGGCACGATGTTGCCTTGTCCATTGCTGCAGAATTTATGACCAAAATTAGGGAAGACATTCATATGAAACTTGGATATACCATGTCTGCGGTACGCTTCTTGCTGGTGCCAGACATGAATCATCGCCGACTCCTGCCATCAGGGAATATCTCGAAACAAGTTCCTTGCCAAAGTTAGTCTGCATCATCTCCTACTGGGAGTTTCGTTTAACTTTCATATTCTACACAGCTCACTGCTTCCTACAAAAAGCCAAATAGCCAGGTAAGGCTTGTGCCTCTATGCAAAGATGCCATTCTCTGATGTATCATAGAGTGTTCTGCGCAATGATGCGATTCCGGCTTACCTTCGTCCCATTGGCTTCAAGAAGGTACGTAAGAAGTTATGCCTAATTGGTTTGAGTTTGGAACATCTCCCAAGATACGGTTCCTCGGTGGAAAACTCGGTGATGCACTTGCGAAAGAATTTGATGTCTCCACCGTCGGTGATTTGCTGTGAGTTCGTTGTTTGGTATGACTATTTCTCCTAAATCTCGTCGCAGGGCAGTCTCGCTAGGTAAGCAGTATGATCCATGGTCCCAGCTCCCAAAATAAGAGAGATTAGACGAAATGCAGAACAAATTTGGCGAGGATGCTTTGTGGGTTTATGAGCTTCTACGGTGAGTTGTCCATAGTTGAGCATTGAGTCTATCATTCCAACGTGTGACATAGGGGTATCGATAGATCTGAAGGTTGAGTGTCACAATACACTGAGAGCGTGTCCCGACCTCAATGTCACTACCACAGTGAAGGAGAAATCTGCGCTCTTCAAAAGCATGCTGGCTTCCAAAAATCTTCCGAAACCTATCACAAAAGCCGCCGATGGACACCAGTGGCTACGGGTGTTGGCCGCCGAGCTGGCGCTCCGACTCAAGGATGCACGTAAAGAGGTGCCCACTTTATGGCCGAAAACAATAGTTTTGCATGTGCGAAAAGGTCCGCCATCCTGTTTCATGATGACATCTGACTGAATTCTGGACAGGTTACGAGACGTCAAGGTCTAGACAGGCTGCGTTTCCTTTCACCCATGACGTGACTGTCGACGTTATAGCAAGCGCCGCAGACAAGTTGTGGAAGGAGCTGGCTGGGAACATGCAGCACGTCAATGTGACATCTGTTCAGCTTGCTTTCACGGGAATTGAAACAGCCGAGATAGGTCAACGGAGCATCGAAGGTTTCTTCAAGCCGAAGGAAGTCCATCATCCTCTGAAGCGCCACCGATCGGACAGTGATGGCTCCACTGACCATGCTCCGCCCGAAGCTGACCTTCTACCAAGTGCGTTGGATGAGCCTGGATATCCCTCGATTTCTTTCGTCTGCCAGCGCTGTAACAAGACGATCTCCTCCCCCGAAAGTCAGACCAACTACTCTGAGGAAGAGCAGGTTCAAGCGCTGGCGAGATTGCGCGTGGAGCATGACGACTTTCATTTTGCCAAAGACTTGGCAAGCAATCTTGAAACAGACGACAGGCCGCCATGCAGCAAGCCTCATTCATCGTCGAGAGGTCCAAAACGGAAGAAAGTAGCAGAGCCGCAGGGAATAGCCAAGTACTTCAGCAAAAAGTAGCAGCGATGTTATAATTCCACCTTCTTGGGATATGGTCCAGGATATATGTAGATACATTCGAGATCATGCTCTCCAACACGACTCATGAGGCCGTGTAGGGCTGTGGGAAGAGCTGCGTCAAATCCTTGATCGTACATCTGCGAACATAGCGGAGTTGCCAACAGCTTTCAAGCGCTCGTTTTCCAAGCACACTCACGGCAGCCCGCAAGAGCTCTCAGCCTAAACCTCCCAAGGGCTTGAAACTGAAGCATTTATTTCAGCTGTTTCGCCGATGCCTAACAAGGAGTTTCACACAGTGTTTGAAGTGCCACGTGCGCGCCTGTGGAACTAGAAAGCCACAAATCTATGAATGGCGGCGCCATAGCGAGGAAGATGCCTGATATCATGGCGTTCGTGCAATAATAACTTGAAATCGTCGTTTACACTTTTCTCCGGTTTTTGTACATCCTCAATTAATTATTCGGCTCGGGAGCCGACTGATATTCAGATCTAGTGAGTAAAGCAATCAAGTGTTTCAAGTTCGGACTCCAAGCGGGATGAATAGACTCCCTGGGAGGGAGATTCACTGCTGCAGATGCTTGTGATCGGACGGTCGACGAGGGTAGAAAGCAGGTGCACGATGGATATCATTTCAGTCCACCTGCATCCAGTCTATGAGTGTGCGAATACCACCGCCATGCTCATGGTCGCATCGACAAAACAGCTGAAATGAACGTTTCAGTTTCAAGCCCTTGGAAGGTTTTGAGAGCTGTGATTGGTTAACGCACCTGAGAAAAAAAAAGGAAATTTCAGGGTTCTTACACTCGGCTATGCTCCCAGATGCAACCCAGATGAGTAGATCTGTGGGCTCGCCGCTGGTCATGGCGTGTGTGCCAGTGGCGGCGGCTGTCCGACCGTGGCACTTCATACACTGGTTTCACGTGTACCGTTGCGTGGTTTCAGAAATGCGCCCGAGCGAGCTCTGGTCTCATAAGTCATCGCCAGCGAATGACTGAAACGCTTGCTTCAAGGTCCTTTCCTTCATACCACTTTGTTTATTTTCGTTTTCTGCGGACCTGAGGTCTGCCTGCCTCTGGAAGGTCCTTTTAGCCGCTGGATCGGTTTCATTCGTCCTGTTATTGGCCTTTTCTTTTTATCTTTCTTCAGAGGACTGTTTTATCAAGGAAACTTCATTTTAAAGAAATGACCACAGTTGCAACCTTCGAAGCGCTGTCGTCCCCCAGTGGAGTCATTGTAAGTACCACCAATCTCGACTGTACATCCATTGAAGTGCGATGCGCTCGTATCTCAGGTCGTTGCGGTCTTTGCCCTGATATCAGCTTTTGCGCTCGCGTACATTTGTGGTCGAACTATCCGCCTTGGCGTCAAGGTGCTCCTTCGACGCGATGATGAGGACATATCCAAGATTCCAGAGATGCTGTTCTTTTGCACCCAACTCGGACACTATGCTACAGGCTTGGTTCTCAGCAATGTATTCATCACTCTCTCCGGGTTAATCGAGTTCAGTTGGATTTCTGGTGGAGTGAGCGCAGGTAAGCAATTTGTTTTTCGAGCTACTAGCTGTGTCTTATCAAGTCTTCTAGGACCGACTTGCCAAGCACAAGGTGAGGCATCTCGCTACATCAGATGACCGCATGTTGTTTATATAGCACGCTGCACACAGCTATTGTGGAGCAGATCGGCCTTTGGGCAAACTGTTACTTTACGGTCGCGCATGGTGTGCATACATGCAATTCGCTTATATTGCGGCTTCATCAACCCCGCTGGCTCAGTCCTGTGGTGATTGCAATTGGGTGGGGAATAGCCCTTGTTGCTGGTGAGAACTCCCGAGTTAAATAACCGGCTGCCCTCTGATAATTTCGAAAGGGCTGGCGCCGCTACACCAGGGCAATGTGTATGGTCCATCCGGTGTCTCGTGCAGCGTTGCGTCTGGATACCGAAAAGAGATCTTCATACTTCAAGCACTTCCGGTGTGTCCTGTCACGACGAATATACGATAGTTTTTGACGGTAATTCTAGATCATTCTCGCGGCCATCGGATCGATCCTCGTCTACTGTCTGATTTTCCTTGTGTTGGGCGGGAAGCTAGGCATCAGCGGAACGGATAAGCTACGAAAGCTCAGTTTAAAGGCTCATCGAAGACCGGATGAATTCGAAGAATACCGCAGATTCATCAGCACCATCATACGGACGATGTTTTGGTACAGTTTTCAATTCACCTACGTAGAAGGTGTACTAATTCCATCTTCACAGGTTCCCTTTCGGTAAGGAAGTTGTGTGACGACTTCTTGAAATACTCATTCATTTTGTCGTTGAATAGTTTTTGTCATGTTGTTGTTGCCATTTTGCATCACACGCCTGATGATGTCCGCAGGAAGCGCGGTGCCCTATGCTTTTACTGTATTCTCTTATGCTTGTTTCTACTTGCTAGGTATGTCGCAGCATGTGCGAAGACGATCGCCACGCTGACAACTGGCAGGATTCGTCAATGTCGGTCTACTTGTCAGTACGTACCGTGTCGTCAGTCCAATATTCGGATCCAAACAAGATCCGACAACACTCAAGACCTTCGGGAACGATGCATCTGGCGAATCACCAGTTCGCCAGAGACCACCATCGACGTTCTCGTCACAGGGACCTGTCACCATACCCTCCGTCAAGAGCACCCTTCCGCGCACATCCGTGCACTTTGCATACCACTCCCGCTCGGATTCGTCATCTAGCGCAGACTCGACCACAGGGCTCCTCAAGCACATCGTTCCTCCTGCTGAGCTCAGTCGGCAGATTAACGATGGAACTCCAATGTCGCAGAAGAGAAAAAGTGAGCTTGAGATCACAATGACACCTCCGTCGGAGGCGATGGGTGGTCCGGGGTTGATGGCCGTTTGCCTCAGTCCTGCCCCTCCCCGTATTCTCCCTATGGCGGAGCAACCCGAGTTCGAGCACTTGGTCCGGCAGTCTACCCTGACCTTTGGAAAGAATGCGAGGGACCTGGTGTTCAAATCCAAAGCCCCGCCAGCTCTAAACATACCCTCTTCCATGGAGCCACCTTCTCCGCTGTTCACGCAGGAGATTGTGAATAAGTCGACAACACTTGCAGTAGAGCTTGGCATTCCTCCCAGCCCTCGGTCACCTGCGACACGTTCAATGACATCGACAATTAACAAAGGCAAGGGGAAAGCCCCTCCACCCCCCTTCACACCAATTCGGGTGGAATCGAATGTGCAGAGGCCACGTGTCGTGTTGGAGGTCCGGCCCTTTGATCTCGTTGGACTTTCAGTAGTAGACGAAGGCGGAATCATGCGGGCCAACTCCAGGTTATCTTTCTCTTCTTCGGTCTCTGGGGCGTCTGTGCCAGACAGCGTCGACAACGATTCAGACTACTCGCTGGATTCATCGACTACTGTTATCAGACCGACCACTATCATTTCCTTGGCTTCCCACGCCCCAGAGTCAGATGACGGCGAGGACACCATGGATTCCGATGCTCCTCCTACTCTGAGTCCCCACGGCCGACGTGCTCAGAGGGCTACGACCAGGTCTTCCGTCCAGTCACGAGAAAGTATGCAGACATTCATCCAGCCCCTGGAAATGGAGACCCATTTGGCGATGAAGGAGCTGAAAGTGAGGAAGGGTCAAAAGAGTGTAGGTGCAACGCCGGGCAGGCAGGCTCCGGCTGGTCCGCGAGCTGCCAACTCTGCTCGCCCGGTTAAAGCTGCATCGAAACTTTCGGCTCGCTTCACAAAAACCCTCGCTCCAACTTGGTCTGCCGCTGGAACCAGGAACTTGGCCTTCAAGATGGTCCTTGCCCCCAACGACAGTGCTGTTTGATAGTCTAAATTGTATCGTGGTCATGACATGTCCCATAGTTTACTCCTTGGTATATGATATGGTGACCTACTAGACAATCATTGATTATTACTCGAGAGTCGTAAGTATATGAGTAGGAACCGACTGTCTTCCTATGAGTCGTGTGAGTCCGGCATGACAAACCCTGCTCCAACGCTTCACCTCATCAACTTGAACACACCCAGTCTATGGCCCTTTCCCACCTGAGTGCATACTTTGGAAGATCCACGAAATATCTCGCCGATGGCGCTGTCAAAAGCACGTCCAATTTACCTCCTTGCACGCTGCATTATTTGACCGCTCGACAATTCACTTGCAGTCCTCCGCATGGAAGGCGCGAACCCGCTTAACCGCGCGCCCATCAATCTCCTAAATCTACACACACGCGAAGACATCAAAGGGATAGCTACAGGATGTGATGCCGACATTGGTGGGACGTCTACGCTCAACTTTGCGCTTGACGAGGACCCAGAGCGGAACAAGGGGAGCGGGAGCCTGGCCAACGCTCGGTTTTGGGGTGAAATGCGGTTAGCAGTGCGACCGGAAGTTCAAGGGAGGATTAGAGGCGGGTATGCAGGGTTCAGGACAAAGGTACGTGTCAGACCAGAACGAACCCCTCTGCAAAGGCGGTGGTGTCATGAAGTGTATGATGCATATTTCACGGGTGATAACACTTTGACACATCGCAGGCACGGCCTTCACTCTTTGGCGAGATATGTGACGACGTGTCGAATCACCAATACATTGCGTTGCGGTTACGCCTTGGCGGTGACCCTCGGACGAGGAATTCGTATTATGTGAACTTGCAAACGGACGGACCTATCACGACCGATCTTTGGCAGCACCGTCTGTTTTTCAAACGGAATGACGGTGGTTGGGAGGATATCTTTGTGGGTTTTTCTCTTCTATTGTTCATTCGTGTCGTCTGATATGCGTTTTATGCTCACGACAGATACCGTTTGATAATTTCGTCCTTACGAATGCTGGTGAATTGGTGCAACATCAGATAATGATGTTTCGTCAGCGTATCCGGACGGTGGGCATCTCAATGCTGGGGGGCAACAGTGGAGTGTCAGGGTTTTATGACCTCGGCATTCACTCAATAAGGGCCGTCAACGAGGAGGATGTGACACGGCCACCTTGTAAGTGTACGGTATTCCTAATCAATATTGTTGTACTCACCCATGATGTGACCAGCACCCGAGATAGATCCATCTCAAGGAGCATGATCAGAGTACCGATAGTTACATTGGTTATCGAATTGCTTCCATTCTATTTGTTGTGGAGTTACACGATGAGTTAGTTCTCAAGGTGCTCAGGGAAAAGCATACTATATATACAGGCGCAATCATGCATAACTAAAAAGTTGGACGTCTCCAATTGGATGACCTTTCCAAGTGTACAGAATCTCAGACGGAAAAAGCATGTTATGAGCAAGGTGGGGAATAGCGAAAAGACAATAGAATAGAATCAAACAACCACACAACCACCGCAGCATCCACCGTGGTCACCCTCGCTCGCGTCCTTGTTACCACCGTACCCACCAGGTGTGCCTGTGGTCGAGTTAGCCATCATGGGCCGCCCAGTTTGTTGTTCCTGAATTTCAAGCTTGTGTTTACTATGCCTATCCAAATTAAGCAAAAAAAAATTAGGCACCTTGTTGTACTTCCTGATCTCGCGCACGAGGTTGCAGAAAGCCTCATCTACGTTAATGCGTTGCTTGGCTGAAGTCTCAATAAATTTACAGCCAAAGTGCTTGGCGAGGTCGCGACCCTCTGTTGAAAACAACATAAATAGAGCCTCTTCGATAAAAAGCGTCTCCATACCGTTCATGCCAACTTGACGCTCATACTCGAGATCACACTTGTTAGCTACGACGATGACAGGGAAAGAGTCCTGGTCCTTGACACGAAGAATCTGTTGGTGGAATGTGCTAATTTCCTCAAAGGAGTTGCGCGACGTGATCGAGTAGACGAGAAGGAAACCCTCGCCCGTGCGCATGTACTGTTCACGCATGGCACTAGATACGACGAAAATCGTTTATTCTCTTTATGGAAGCGAAGAGCGATCCGTGCGTACCCATATTCCTCTTGTCCGGCAGTGTCCAAAACATCGAGCAACGCGACCTCATCGTCGATAACGCACTGTTTGCGGTACGAGTCTGTTGGAACAAATGGATGAGAAGAGGTTAGAACACTGTCGGGCGTGAGTCGTACCCTCGATAGTTGGGTCATACTCGTCAACGAAGTGGCTTTGGATGAATTGGATGGTCAGTGCGGACTTGCCAACACCTGAGATGACATTGCTGAGGAACACGGTCTGACAGTAGAAGAATGAAGCTTACCACCACCACCGACGACAACGAGCTTATACTCCCTCAAGAATTGTGCCTGAGTGTGAGCCAGGATGCGTTAGCCCGTGATAGAAACATTGTTCGACTGCTGTGGCGTACTCTGGACATGATACTGACGAGAAATGCAAGTTCACAAGAAGGAAGAAAGTGAGAACAGGAGGTCAGGGACGGGAGGAAGGACAAAGAAGGACAGCGGGAAAGATGGAGACACACAGCACAATGATAGTGACCTTATAATTTACCCACAAAAAACCAAATAACACCACACCCATCTCATCTCACACTGGCCAGCCTGTAACTACTCAAATACTCAGCAATCTGTTCTACACAGGACGAAACATGGTCCAGATCACATCACGGCGACCTCCCATGGGTATCTGAAACAGCTCACTGCCTTGTAAGGCACGTCTCACTACTCATCATTCATCAAACATTCTCAGACGGGTTAATTGACACCGCTAACCTGTGCTAACTGGGTACTATACATAGATTACAATCTGGCCATCATTGAAAGTGCTCATTTAGTGTGCGTAGTGCTTCACGTGGGGCTTGGCTTGAACCCAGACATCTTCGAACAACTGGACAGCAGATTCCGGCAAAGGACCGTCCGCGCTATAAACCGAGTTAACCAACTGCGATACGCAGTATTCTAGACAACCCACCTGTCACTCAAATTCATCTGCAATTGCGAAATGCTGCTTGCACCGACAATCACACCATCCCCATACTCCGGTTTGAGCCCTGAGTGGTGTTGCAGCCAACGCTGGGCTGCATTAGCGAGCGAGATGCCGGTGCCTTGAGCATCCTAGCGGACAAGGATCAGTATAGTACATTCAAATTGACGGGAAATACCACTCACGAGGCCTTCCTTTAACTTCAGCATTACTGGTAAAAGAACTTCGTACTTCCCTCGTAACATGCCAGCGATTCTAGACACCTTTGGGTCGAAGCGACCACCAGGGGCGTTCAAATCCCCGGCCGCAAGTATGTTGTTCGTAAGGAGGCCGCTCCTGTCAGATCATAGAAACCAATCAGCACATCAACACTATTCTCAAGTCTGGATCCGTACGCGAGCGGGCTGTAAGCATAGAATTTCAATCCGAACTTGCGTAAGGCTGGAAAGAGCTCAAGCTCGACTCCACGTTCGAGTGCATTGTACAGCCCTTGGTACACAGTGGGTTTGACCCACCCGCGCTCAGAGGCAAGAGTAACAATTTCTGCTACCTCCCATGCGTTATAGTTGCTCAATCCAAACTCCTCACTACAGTTATGAATTAGCCAATTAAAAAGTGGTTTGCAACACAGGCACTGACAAATGCCCTTCTTTGTGCAAAGTATTGATTGCCGCCAATGTTTCCTCGATCGGGGTACCTGAGCGGTCAGGGGCGTGAAGGTATAGAGTACGGATTTTGTAAGGTGCGAGTGCGGCTATAGACTCTTGCAGGCGCGTACGAAGCACGCCTAGAGTTGCAGGAAGTTCAGCGGTAGGGAAAATCCTGCGATGATCAAGTGTGAGGGTTTCAAACGCAGAGAATGACCCAGTGAGTACCCACTTAGTGTCAATCTTGCATCCATTGATGTCGATTTGACCAATCATCTTCTCAGAGGTACCAGCTCCGTAGACGCGTGCCGTATCTATGACCAGGTGGGCCCCAGGCTTGTGGAAGCCGACATAAGCGTTGATGATAGCTTGTGCATCTTCTACCGTATTACAGCGGGCACCTAGACTTCCAGGATTCTGGGGCTCGAGACTGAAGGAAGCAGCTCCCTACCAAGGCTCGACAATGTATCATCGGCTATCATCGGTAAAGTAAGATACTCACATATACGAGTGGAATCCGGGGACTAGCCATGGTTTTCAGGAGTGATGACACAACAGGGACGATAGAAACTTGAAGTTGGGTGGGGGGACTTCCACATCCATTTTATCCTCAAAGGACGAACCGTTCTGACAAACTTTTTTGTCAGCGGCCTACTAGTAGTAAGCATCGTCTCAGGCTATGTACTCCGAGAGGGCCAAAAAGGCTGCTTCGATCAGTCACCACCATACGATTACATACGTTGAATTATGTAATTTACATAATTCTGTCCGCCGTGATATCTGTGAGGCAGGTTGAACCATTGTGTGACAATGTGTGTCCTCATAAATCATGATTGCATGATCGATTGATCAGCCTCAGATCAGGTATCGGATCCGGCTGTCCAATATAGGCTCAACCTTGCCATTGTGGGATAGCCCCTATCCCGAACCACACAGATCATATCATCACCTTGGATGGAGGGACGTTACAAATTTGCTTCCAGCCCACGATCTTGAAGGGATTGCCTCGAATGAGGTATGAATGTCAGGACTTAGATCACATGGGAACACCCAACGTACCTGATGGCAGTGATGCTGCATCAGGCAAGTTCCCCGCTCAGTCGCCGGCAGCGTCCCATTTGAGTCTATTCAAAAGCTGAGTTACAACACGTTTCTGTGCCCAATCTGTGCCTCACAAGTACTGCAGTCTTCTGCTGCGAAATATGGTCGAGTCTGACGTTCTCTTCGCCCATATACTCTCCCAGACCAAGCAAAATGTTCAACTCCTCATGGATTACGAGGTGCTCACGGAAGAAAGTGGCCTAGCGATCTTGTCGAAGCTTCAAGTTGTTCCGACTACGAGAAAGAACTCGGATAACCCGATCGTCCACTCTCTGACGAAGCAGACGCAGCGTCTGAGTATTTCGCCTCCAGGAGGTGTTGGATCAGCTCCCCACAAAGTGGAAGCTCGAGTCAATTGGGAATGGATCAGTGAAGTACGCCAGTGACCCCACCACGTGTTGGAGGGCGCTACTCACCCAGTAGTTGTAGGATCCCAAGAATCTATTGCTCCGAGCTGGAGACATCATCGAGATCATCGCAGAAACAAATGCGGATTGGTGGATGGGACGCAATCGCTCCGGGAAGGAGGGACTATTCCCGTCCAATTATGTTGAGAAGCTGCTACCTCGAGAACTATCACCAATTTCAGTGACGGGATCAAGCATTTCGCGAACATCCGTGAGCTCTCCCAAGGGGGTGTCCGGATTTGCAGATCACCGGTATTCTTCATCCGTCCATTCGTTATCGCACCCGTCACCTGCTCCACCGCAACAACAATATCCTGCTCCCAGTGCCCTGCCACATCAGGCACAATACCCGCCTCCACCCGGCGCATCGCGATATTACCCCCCGCCTCAGAATGCTGTAAACTACTCTCATGTGCCGCCATCGCACGCCCCTCCCGCGGCGATACGTCAGCAGCTTCCGAGTCCTGCCCATATGTCTCAGTACGAGAGACTCGGAAAGTCGGTGGGCGCTGTGGTAAATAGACATTTGAGCTTATCCGTGATACTGATCTTTCTTTAAATTTAGATGGTGCAATCTGCCGCTAGCGGTGTAGGATTTGGGGCTGGTAAGCATGGGCCCCCGATGTTTCAATTGATATGCGGTTCTGACTGTTAATATCTAGGAGCTGCAGTTGGGGGTGGGCTGATCAACTCGATCTTCTAAGCTTGTTTGACGGTGTAGTAAACTGATGCTGGGGGCAATTTAAGTGGGATCTTAGTGGACACGGATTGGTGCTGATGGGAAATTAAGATAGAATTTGGACAGCATCGTGTGAATATCCTTCCTGAATGGGGAGTCACAGGGGGATGCTGACAGATATTGTCCTTTGCTGAGGAAATCTTCGAGTTATATTATCGAATTCGTGGTCATGGTTGGCTTACTTACACACCCTCCTCAGCTCCCTCCGGTCCTTTGCTTTTCTCTGTTCTCTTTCTCCTCCAGCCCTCTTCCGTACGCTCATATACTCTATCCAACACACTCACCGACACTGCTCAATCCCCGATCTTCTTACCGGACTTCCGCTCAACGGAAAGCATGTCCGAGCCTGACTCTCAACGGACTCGTCGCCCCATCAAAATAATCGTCATATCAGACTACGTTTGTCCCCTGTCTTCTCTCTGTCATCATCATCTTTAACACACCACAGATATGCAGTTTCTGTTACATCGGCAACAAGGCCCTTCATGACGCCATAGAGGCTTGCCGCGATCTACCTCTCCGCTTCGACGTCGAGTTCCGTCCGTTCACCCTCATGTGCACAGCGTCCATGTACTCTAGCGACGTAAACAAGGGCTATAGTCGAAAGGCTTACCTTGCCAAAAAGTTTGGCAAGGAGCGAGGAGAGGGCAAGTGGAAGGTTTCAGTGGAGATGGCTGAAAAGGCAGGTCTAAAGATGTGAGTTTCTGTCTACATCGTGGTCAGCTCCGTTTGATCGATCATCCTTGTTCCGCAGGGCAGAAGATGGCATCGTCTGTCGGTCAATTCAAGCACACCGCCTTTCCGTGAAGGCCTACCAAGTCGGCGGCCAAGCGATGCAACAGGAGCTGAATGACATCCTTTTCAATGCATGTTTCGTAAATTCTGAAGACATTAGCGACGACATTTTCCTTGCAAATGTCGCCGTTAAGGTTGGCCTCATGAACAGGGAGAGGGTATGTTTCCCACTTTCATCATACTGCTCAAATTTAGATATTTTCCAAGGCAATCGAGTTCCTTAGGTCCACCGAAACCCTCGATTGCGTCGAAAAAATGATCGAGGCAGCCAGAGCGAATGGTGTCAACGGTGTTCCATTCATCATCATAGACGGAAAGTGGGCCGTGAATGGTGTTCAACCCGTGGAATGCTACGTTCAGGTGAGCCGGTTCCTCGTTCCTCTACCCCAAGTTCGCATCACCTCACGAAAATCCTTTGACAGATCTTCCGCAAGCTGGCCTAAGCGCAAGCCTCACCAACGCTCACAGCTATACCCGACTGCAAGAATCCTATGATCGCTCCTGCACTTCCGTTCAATGACCACCCTGCACACCTTTCGTCTCTTCATTCTCCTCCATATCCTCAGTTGTGTCGTATTCGCATCTCGCTGGATCGCTGGATCGCTTATCAAGTCGTGTGCTTCCTCCCTCGTTGCTAAATATATATTTCCCGACCTCGCCTTTTTCCCGCAGCAACATATCTCGGGTGGATTTGTACCTCTGCACGCAATTATACAAGGGTTTATGTACTACAGACTTTCATTTCGCCATTCTATTTTCAAATGTACTGTGAGTCACATCTGTTGCATACACCACTGGCATCTCTGCTGTTTCACCCCGGGCATAATTCGGTATCGACGTCGTCTGTCTGATTCCCCCTTGCCACCCTTCTGATCAATAATTTTGCGAGGGAACGAAGGTTTTGAAACTCCCCTGAAACATTAGACTTTTTCTTTGTCTTCTTTGTCGTGAACCTGGTGTCAACAAAGTCGATGTTTTGAATGATGACATCGTGACATCGTGCCTGAAACCGGCGTGGCCGATGTTTTAAAGGGTGTAAGCAAAGTACGAGTCTTGTCGCAGGCTTCCGCGATCACCTTTTTTTGTCATCTTTGTCGGTATCGACCAAGTCGATATTTTGAATGACATCACAAATATCCTTCTGGAGTCTGATATTTCAGTGGGTTTCAAAGCCTTCATTTCCCTCACAAAATCATTAACATCAGCAGGGTGGCAGGAGGGGAATCAGACACGTCAATACCAAATTGACGTCGCTTGTCAAGGCAAGGTGGTATAATCCTGACATTCCGATTCGTCCTATTTCACCCGTTCGAATTCTGCCTGTTCAATTCGCCGTCAGCTTCTCCTATTCAACTGCGCTATGGAGAAGATTTCGTTCGTACTCCTTTCCTTATGCTTACTAACACATCGAATTTTCCGTGGTACTGTAACTAAATCTATTGAGACTCGATAGCAACGAATTATTTGACAGTGGTAAAATCACCCGAAAAAATCCCAAGTTCGGTGTCAGCCCTCCTAAGTAGAACGCGTCTAGTTCGAGAACTACGCAAATGCAAAATCTGAATGCTGTGTGGGCGGCTTTAATTTTCTCAGTCAAGACTAACGGGGACTGCCAGGTTATTCATTAGCATCGTACCCCAAGGAACTGCCCCATGCAGTCGCTTGCGCAGACACTCGGGCTTGCTCGACTACTGCACAAGTGAGCCTGAGCGCGCATGCCCCCGGTACGCAAGTGCCCGCCAAAAGGGAACCCGGTCAACTTTGACATCCGAGTCGATGCCATCAGGCGCAACTAGGCTTTGTCATGTAGGCAACCCCCCTAGGTAGGAAGCTAAAGTCATTCCTTAGGCGTCTCGAATATAATTGGACTCGATCAGGGTTTCGGTAAGCATACTGTTTCATCGTAGCGCTTCACTAATTAATGGCAGCATTTCGCAAACATTGCAGGTCTGGTCACGAGCTCGAATGACACGCTCAGGTGAGTCGCGTTCTTGGCCCGAGCCAAGGAATCACTCCATTGTCGTAAATTCATGCGGTCACTCCCAATGGTGCAAGTTCAAGGAAAAGAGAGCAGATTCTACTTACCGTCTTGCAGGGGATTTCTACCGGGCGTTACATCCAAAATCGTAACATGACCTGGGTTGTCTATATGCTGTTCCATCGCCAGTGCTATAGTACTAGGACAGGAACTCGCTTTCAAGTTTGTGCACATTTGAAAAGTAAGCAGGGGATCTCTGGAGTGCATGTTCACGTTCGTACAGCTTGGTGATAACCACTAACATCTAGATTATACCCGGGCGTTCTGTCCGACTCGTTGGCTTCCATCGAACAGTCGAGCCACATCCTTTCACTTCACTCCTCCCCCCACTCTAGCCAAAGTTTAACTCTTCCTGCGAGTTCTGCGATTTGTTGCCTTGGAGCTCGGGACCCATATGTCCATGCCCAACTTCGCTAATTTACGTGCAACCGAGCTTCCCATATCTTCTGTCTTGACGCGCGACGAATATAGAGGGAGACCTTGTGGCTTCTGCATATCGCCCTATGAAATGTTCTGTTATTCTCGGATCGCCTCTTGTGCAAGCGCGACGATCACTGGGCATCCAGTTTCAAACTGTAAGTCCACAATATTGTGGAGCAACACTATTCTACTACTGCATGTTTCTGGAATTAGGGCTATCTTTCGACCGCCTCAGTCTACCCCTTAGCTTCCAACAGCAATCCAATTCCTTTTGTCATGCTGCACTTTCGCAACCTGGTGATTTCGGAGCTCGGAATTCCCGGATCATTTTCGATGCTGATCATCCTCAAGTGGGATGCAAGATTATGGTACAAGTATGTATGATCACATCGATCACAGGTGATGCCGCGGCATTCCTAGGCGAAAGGGTGACTTGTTAAAGAGAGGGAAATGGAGTAGAGACATTGCACAGTACCGTCTGCCGAAAAAGTCTAAGAGAGGGGGTGCGCTATGATTTCCACCTGCGCAAAATGTCCTCGAGCTCGGTTCGGACGCCGTTGGTTGTCAAATGGGACGGCACCATTCCTTTCTGCTTGAGCTTCTCCACCGCTTGAAGCACCCAATTCTGGCAATTCCAATCTTCCCTTCCTCTGAAGACGGCAATCTGCTCCAGCAGAATATCGACTTCAACCGCTCTTTGGGGATCGATAGTGCTGAGAGGAAGACAACCTCTGTATTGCTCTGCGAGGATCTCCATATATTCGTACTCTGTACGCGAGTACGCGAAGGTGTCGATGTTTCCGATGGCTTGGTAGCATGTACCCCAGTGATCCTCCATGGCTGCACATTCTCTGCCAGAACTGCTTGCGATCAGAGATTCTGGGGTTGCATTTGCGATGAGGAAGAGGGCCCAGTGTAGCGGCATTCGCTGGCCATCTATGGAGCGGCCGCGCCAGTATTGTGCGATGCAGATAGTGAGTGAGCTGGGATTGCTGATTTGGTCTGCCATGATTGAGATGGAGATGGGCCGTACGTATTTACGGGGACTATATACCTGAAAATGATACTGTACAGCTCAAGGCGACAAGACAAAGCAAGATGTGGAAGTCGCCGTTGTGGGTCCACAGTCAGACTGTGACTGTTATCGTGCAAGTGGAGTTTGGCCTGAGCTTGATCATACACCAACTGATTTCCCGCGCCACCAGAACGACTCGGTTTAGAAGTCCCCTTTGGTTTTCAACCACTTCACAACCTGGCTCAACTTCACATCACACAAGCTAGAACATAAATGACCCTCTTCCTCGCTCTCGACGAGAACCACTCTCCCCCATCATCACCCTCATTCCTGGTGCATGCAGACGATGTCAAGGGCCATTTAAGAAAAGTACTGAGAACAGTCATCAAGGCCAGGCGGCTGGTGGTCGTATGCGGTGCGTGTCCCTCCTCGCTGATAAAAATACGGAGACCTTCGGAGCGGCGTTTCTGAGCTCATGCCATATCTCAGGCGCTGGCATTTCTGTCCAGGCAGGAATACCTGACTTCCGATCACCAACCGGTCTCTTCCAGACCCTAAAGCGGGATA
>JBBPRG010000073.1:1335-25094 GCA_038092895.1 Chalciporus pseudorubinellus | reverse complement strand
AAGGACGAGATGATGATCTGACGCTGACTCGTGAGCGAGTTGGGTATGTTGACCAAGGCCGCGAAGAGTGCGAAAAGCCATGTCTTGGGATCCAACAAGGCTTCTATCATCCTTGATAATTCAGACATCAGCACAAAGTCGATGTGAACATCTAAGTACTGACTGTTCTGTTTTGAAGTGCTTGTTCTCCACACCGGTTTGGTTCTCCTGAAGGGTTCATTAATACTCGGCTCACAATACACCCATCATGATGTTCCGACCTTCAGGCGCCGAATGGCCGTTGCCCGCTCGCTTGGTGTGAGGAACCACGCATTTGTCGGGGAATCAGGGAAGAGGAACCTATGGGAGGGATAATCAGCCGAAGTTTCAGACCGATAACATTGGAATACCAATAAGTCACCGCCAAGATAAGCGTGATGAGTCCTGCGATGATCATCAGCCTAGAAGGCAGTCAGTTTTTGTCTAACGCAACGACAATCAAGCCCTCACCATTGCCAAGGTGCAAACCCTGGGGTTCGGATATGCAAGGACCCAAAGCTGATAAAGCCAGAGATGATTTGTGCTGGTATGCAAGTCAGTATCGCCTACGACCAACTTGAACATAATGGGTTTACCTATCCCATTCATCAGAACTGGAACCTTGTTAGCTTGGTCGCGCGAGGGGAAGGAGCGTACTCACACCAATATCCAACTCGTAAGGTTTGCTCATTACGGGTATAGAACATCGAAGTGACGATCATGAAACCCGCAGCGACGGATCCCTCGCACATGCCAAGGAACAGTCGACACACGAGCAGCCCAGCGAAGTTTTTACACGCGGCTTGGCAGATCAGAACGATTCCCCAGACGAGAATATTCGCGCTAGGAGGGGTCAATGTGGGGGGTGACCCAATGATTATATGACACCTACCTCATCCATCTTCCGACAGGGAAGTGCTGAAGGGCGAGATTCTGGGGATATTCAAAGATGAAATTACCGATGAAGAAAATCGTGCCGAGCCTGACAGGATGATCATTAGCTGGAGGAAAGTGATCACCTGAGAAACAACAGTACCAATTGTACCTGTGGAGAAATGTTTCAACTTGAGTTCACAACAGCAGAAGACTCGTTCGCACGTACTGATTTGTCGACAAATGTGTGCCT
The DNA here is from genome assembly GCA_038092895.1 of Chalciporus pseudorubinellus. Classification (NCBI taxonomy): domain Eukaryota; kingdom Fungi; phylum Basidiomycota; class Agaricomycetes; order Boletales; family Boletaceae; genus Chalciporus; species Chalciporus pseudorubinellus. The sequence goes on along the minus strand of JBBPRG010000073.1, from coordinate 23,950 downwards.
TGCCTGCACTTGTCAGAGAAGCTTCGGACTCAAATCAAGCAGGAAGAATCTCACTGAATGCCAAGAATCGCTGCATTACCAAGAGTGGTTTTGTCCATAAACTGAACCCTTGTTCCCATCATGGATTTAGCACGGGAACAAGGAGCGATAATACTATCAGTCACCAGTAGACCACTGCATGACGGGGTTGTGAGACACGATCACTTTCAGTTATGACTCGGAACTAGAAACATACTGCACATGAGTGGCATAATATGGTAGTCGATCTTCTTGCTGAACGTCCTGTGAGAAAGAAACCGGAGCTTCATCTGTTCCACTCACCGAACGCGTGCTGCTTCGTTGGGATCCAACTCTCCCGACAAGCCAGCAACTACCAGTGCACCAGTGTCAACGTCTTTCGTTGTCCGAAGGGCACGTCCATGGTTTTGTTGCAGGTGTTTCTCCTTCTTTGGCTCGCTGTCCGCCGGCTCGGAGGCTGCATTGGAAGAGACGCGACGCATGTCTGTGATGGGGCACGCTCAAACTCGGGTAAGTACGATGCGTCCTTTTATGCGTGGACCGGTGCTAGTAGTCTTGAGCGATTTTGGTCGCTTCCCGTGGGTTCTAGGAAGCGGAAGGCCCAGCTCACCTGACAGATTCTACGACTCGAATGGTCATATGAAAATTGACATCAACGCACACACCTAAACCCAGGCATCACGGTGCATGTACATATCTTTCCCAAGTTTGTCTGCCGCATGAAGATAACATGCGGTGCCTAATACGGTATGGTGACCAGTATCCCTGCTGACATTGTTGAGCAACTGTCTGTGAATATACATCCCGTAGTAGTATGAAGGTACCATTGGTATTCTATTCAATCATTTTTCTTCGAAACATTGGCGAAGCGAGCGGGGGGGAACTCACTTTTTCTGTCACTGGCAAAGCCGTTCCCACCTTCGCCATTGATTTCACCTGAACGACCTCCATCATCTGGTTGAAGACATGCATCTTGTCCATAGCCCGTAGTCGATACAAAGAATATTGTGTACAGTGAGTGAAGAGGGAAGTTCTGTCACAGGGCCGACTCACCTTGAGTTTCTCCATCATTGCCACTTGGTTTTGAAGATCGTTCTCCCTCCCCTGTTCAATGGCATTCCATCCGTCCTTGATCTTTATCCAAACACATAACTCCCATGTTTTCGCGATAATAACGCCTTTCTTGTCTACTTCGCAGGCGGCCGCCATAGCCTTGTAGTCATATGCCCACTCTTCGGGCCACGGCAACAGTGCGACGATCTTGGTCCAAAGGTCCTTCATGGGAGCCTCTATCTTCTCCAACGTACCAATTTCAGAAAACGTCGGACCGAGCACCCCTCCGCGGGCGCCCGATGTATCACGCATAATGCTACATGCGAAAATTTCCAACGAAGTTGACCAATCGGTACAGACACGATGGCATCCTTCTCGTCCGGATGTGAGGCTGAGAGTGGCGGAGAGACAAATTTTGGTCGGGGTCACAAGACAGCAACCAAATAGTCACCTCAACATCACGCTATAATTACCTAATTAGCCTGTCATATCCCCCCGTTAATGGCAGGCTCAAGAGGAAGGCGATCCAAAGACCACCTGTGATTCCCACGTCAGACCCCTTATTAGAATTGATGTAATTTGACAGGTGCAGCTCTAGTTGGCAGGGGCTTTTATAAAATCACGCCTCCTTCAATATCTCTTGGATAACTCCCTAACATAAGACCTAGAAATCTACAGTGTAAGTTAAATTTGTATGTGCCCAGAGTGCAGTGAATAAATAGATCGGCAGCATCGGCACGTCATTCATTTGACACCGTATATGGCAGAGGATGTGTCACTCAGAGTGGGGAATGACAGGGGGTATGACAGCGTTGGGGCGTCGGGCGTCACGTGTGGGTCGTCCTCGCTGTAGGACGCGCCGAACGAGTCCATATCTCAACAACCAGAAGGAATATCAACACCGCGCTTTGTTATATGTGCTCAGACAGGCATAGAGGGTTGAAACAACATTGTTGGTGTAGTGTAACGTGTATACACAGGTACTAGAGTGGTGTTTCGTCTAGAGGTTCAGAATGTGTATCGTATGCAACGTTGACAATGTTCGTAAGAGCATCCAATGCAGCCGCAACATCGTCTTCTACGTCCTCCTCCTCCTCCTCCAGCTCCTCGAATGTATCAATGTCACCACTAGCGGATGCGGTGAGTATGGGACTCAGGCCGAGAGCTGCAGGGATTCGAGGCAGGGGAACACTTGCACTCTCCCCAGGACCCAACTGAGTTGACTTGCCCGGCGTGAGCGTGCCGGAAAACTCCTTGATCTGAGAGATATCATGGGGGATGCGGAAATGCTCTGCATTGAAGCAACCACGAGCATTGTGATGCAGAGTGATTTGATGTGCGAGAGCAGGGGAATGAGGTTTGATCTTCTCCTCGCATGATCGTAAGTAATTGTCCTCGTCACGGATATACATAACTACCCTCCGAATCTCGACATTCAACTGTGCAATCTCTTCCTCTGCACAGCACTGCTTGAAGTATGTGTCCATGGCAAGATGGCCCCTGGGTGAGGCCCACGGACGCTGGGAAATGTCTTGACGAGAATCGCGAAGTAGGTCGAAGTTTGCGAGGAACGTATACTCGACCACTTCATCCCAATGGAGAGTTGGTCGTGGCGGTGACATAGTTCTTGCCACCTTGTTGTAGTGATCCAGGGCATTGCGGATTGTGGAGGAGCGTGCTTGAAGGGCTTTCACAATGTGTTTCTGTAGTTTGTAACCTACATTCAACCATTAGAGAGATCTGTCACTGCGAAGTGCGAAATACTCACCAGTTCCAGCACGATTCATTTTTGTAAGCTCAAAGATACGGGCAACAACCAAACCTTCTAGGTTGTCAATGGCATGGCGATACTCTTGGTTTGCAACGAGCTTGGCAGCTTCAAGCCATTGTGGATCCTCAGGGACCCATCGATCATTGAGTTGGAGTCACTTCTCGAGGTCTAGCACAACCTGTACATTGTGCTCATATATTTCAAGGGCATGGCGACGTGCTGTTTCGGTTTTGTTTGTTTGACTGACTCCTGCTGCGTAAGAACTTGGGGTACCATTCAACAGAGCTTCTATGTTGAAGGTTGCTTGGGCGATCTTGAGTTCCCTTCTAATGATCAAAATTGTATTTTTAGTTCCGGTTTCACATGAAAGATGCCCCTGACGTACTCGCTCGAAGCTAGTTTTACTAGTTTTTTCCAGTACTCCATCTGTAAGGTTTCAACCTCCGGCTCACGGGCGAGGGCCAGGAGGTATGCCATTTCCTCAGCCAACCAGTCTTTGAAGACTGATTCACTCTTGATGCCGAGGTCTCGCATGAGCTGTGGTAGTTTCTCTGTAGCGTCGTGCAGAATACTGAGTGCTTGCTTGTAATTATCCACAAGGAACTTCGCTGGGATTAATATATTAGCTAAGGCATCGTTATGGGGGCTCATACTTACTGAGGCTTGCGTAAACCTCGAAATCATCAATGTGGGAGAAATACATGGATATTGCTTGCTGTCGATGGAAGACATTGGCATAATGTGTTGTGGCAGCAAGGGCGTTGGATTTAGAGAACGTGCGCTCACACATTTCAAGGTCTTCAAGCCCAAGACCATTGACATAAGTGGCAAGATTGTCTAGTTGACAGAGTCAACGGTGAGTGTGACCATGAAAAGCGCCTACAAGACACGTGTGGTTGGAAAGCAATGCAGACGACCCCAATGAGCTATTGCATAAGGTTGTTTGGAATGCACCCAATATCGTAGCCCCCTCCGAGACCAATGCCAAACGTGTCAATGAGCTTGGAAACAATAGCCAGCGGATATTTTGCACTTAGACTCGATGATCAGTAATGTATATGGAGGACAATATAATGTGTCTTACAGCTCGCCGCTCTGTACCATGTCGATGAGGAGCAATGATATACCATGACGACAGACCACGATCATGATACCACTTTCGTCATAGATGGCCCATGCGCAGCGTGTCTTTTCGTCATCCATATTATGCCAACGGCCAGCGCATGGGTTGGCTTCAGCGTCCTGTAGCCGGTCAACTTGAATATATGTCTGCAAAAGGTGTTGCGACTACAAACCTTGCTAGCTACATGACGGCTGGTGTTGTTCGCAAACTGGTTGACGAATTGATGTGTGAGAAAACGGTCACAATTGAGCTTCATGGCGGTGGGTAACTCAAAGGACTCCCCGGGTTTGCCATCAGGAGATATGAGTCGTCGATGCACGCGCTTGAGGGAGTCGTTTCCGTCCATTGCATACAGTAACTTGAACGCAAGTTCGGGCTCGTCTTCTAACTTGTATGTGCATGTGGGACAGGCGTGTTTCAGTCTCCAGTCCAATCTGTCGCGTTGAAGCGAAAACTTGACCATGGAGTCGACGTGGGAGCGAACCTGCAAGTAGACATCGAGAGCGATAGAAAACTGATGTGCTAAATATCTTTTAAATGATACCTAGAGAAAGGACTCTGTCAGCATGTTGGGTGATAGGGAAAAATGTGTCATTACACCATGCAGGTCGCATAACGTCTTGATGAACGCCTGAACCGAGAGATGAGGACTACGAATGTAAGCAACACGGTACAACTCGAGTGCATCAAGAGTGATAACAACAGTGGGTTTGATTGGTGCGCAAGCAACGAGGCCGTGGAATATGAGGTCAGCCACCAAAGATCCATTCGGTGTGACAATCGGGATGGAGATCTTCTCGGAGCCTAGGAGTGGTTAATTAATAAACTCTTATGCAACAAACGGACACCCACAAAATATGTCAACCACCACACCTCCCCACATTTCATTTTCACTGTTGCCAAGCGTGTTCCAAGCCTCATTTCTCTTACCATCGCGTCGTTCATATGTGTATTCCAGGTAAGCTGTTGCCATTGCTCCAAGCTGACATTCGAAGGCTTCAGTCCTCCTCAAAATCCAGTCTCGCTGTGTGCGGTGGTCCAAACGACGCTGCTGGCTCTCATCTCAGTGTGACCTGATGTGTCAGGAAAGCCAAAGTCAGTTCCTCCTGACCGGTGTCTGAGTCCCTTATGACTTACCATCGTCTAAAGTCACCCATGATCTCCCGTTGTAGAAATCTAAAAGATCCCAAGGAAAGAGATCCAAGGTGGTCAGTAGAAAAAGAATAAGAAGGGTGCGATATGTGCGACCCTTAGGGATTCCAGAAAGAAGAGACAAGAGAGTTGACTTTATAGAGGCGTACCACGCTTTGGAGAGCTGGAAAACGGGTTTCCGGAATGAAACCAAGAGTCCTGACTTCTTCCTGACGCTTAGGACAGAAGGGAGGGACGAAGGAACGGTCGGATTAACGGCAGAATGGTATATGGGCAGTCGGATTCGGCAAGAGCAACCTCCGAGAGAGGTGGAACATTAGGAAACTTAAGAGGCGGAAAGAGTGATCTCGAAAGATCGTATTCAAAAACGACTAAGTACAGTCTTTTATAGTCTGGGTATTCCCGAGACTTTGGCAGTGACAGGAAATGATATAAGAATAGAAGAGTGAGTCCGGAACGTATAACTAAGAGTCCGGAATACGTAGCAAATAGTCCGGAAGACGAGTCCGTAGGTAGAGACGTATAGTATGGAGGAGAGCAGAGGGAAAGGAGGGTAAGTACTCACCGGCGAACTCGACTGAACAGAGACAATGGACATTTGAAGGTGGACAGGACGGAAGGATGACGGACTGACGAGTCCGGGGATCGGATTGAAGCGGAAGCTCCGAGGACACGGTGGGGGGAAGAGGGAGACGGCGGACAGTCCGATCGGGGTAGACGGAAACGTAATAGAATGAGATGGGATGGAATATGATGCAACTGCATCGTAGGGAACTTGGGTTCTCTACACCGCGCCAAATCCACAAATTCTTGCCCAGCATTACTAAGTTCCAGTTGTTCTGTGCCAGCAAGAACATCATCAAAGCTAGAAAAGTGTTCAGGTTTGTCTTCCCATTCCATAGCTGCTTCAATTCCGTTTGAATTCGAAATCAACGGTTCCAATGCCCTCCGTTGCTCGTCCGACATTGCTATAGTTCCACAGTCACTCGACAGCACAATGTATCCCATAAGGTAAGACTTACCATCCTTTCTCGCTTGCTGCCATTCCGGTGCAGTTGCAGCTTCAGCCACAATTGCTTTGTGACTGAGAACTCTGTCCCGTGGTCGGACTAGCAGCCCATCCTTATTTTGAGAAGAGCCAATAGTGCGCACAGAGCGTGCAGACAACCCTGTTTTTTGGCGAATGGGTTTTATGGTGCAGGGCATACAGTAGACAGCTTACTTACATTTTTTTGATGATCCCGTCCTGCGCAGGTCTTATCGACATGTCATTCACGTGATCATTGCACATATCCCACTCATCCACCTTCTCCCCTCCACGCTCTTCATGTCTCGTTCAAACCACTCAAACAGTTCAAATGCCCGAGATGATAGCAGCCTTGTCAAACTTCTAGAAGGTCTTCGGGTCTCAGGTAAGCTAATATGCAGTGATCCTCAATGCATTATCTGTTCTCTTGCTTAATCCATGTTGCTCAGAAACGGAATAATGATCAAACAGAACATATAATTTGTGTGTGTACTATATACAATGTTTAGTGTCTTGAGTGGTGTCGAGTGCATGTATGATGACATAGGATATCTCAATCCCAGACATGTCGAGATCACCACTGGCAAGGTGAATACACAATACATGTTTGAGGTCTCCATGAACACACTCTTGAACCACATGTATAGAACACATTCTAGCTCAGATTTATACCTAAGACTCTATTAAACTGAGTTCACAAGCCAAATGGTACTACAAAGTCGATCTTCAGATGCGTTCACTAGGTTCTCTATGTGTTCGCTATGTGTTCACTAGAGGTTCGTGATACGTTCGCTATCGAGTCGTTCATACCACTTGTGCGCTATGAGGTTCGACATTACAAATTTGCTAATTGGTATCATCACCACAAGTTCACTATTATATATCGCTACCGGGTTCACCATTAGATGTTCACTATGTCCAAGTATACCTACATTTACATGGCATTCTGATTGATTTTACACTCATAGAATGTAACTTCACATGCTGTAGCTAGCAAGACATCACATAAACGGAGCACCATCCCTTTATTCTCTGGTTCATCCAGCAAGCGGGTTATCGCTTGCTTGCATCGAGTCAATATATCTCCTCCCTCACTTGCATGATCAATCACATTGGCCCAGAACTCCGTCTCCTCTTCGGAGGTGAGATCGGCAAGCTTGCCTGCGAACTCATCTTCCCACACTCCAGGCAAGAGCCAGTGCATCTGATGCCAGAACCCAGGGGACTGACGAGCCTCGATAAAAATCTGTTTCACCTCAGGACTTGCTGCTGAGAGGTCCGGTAGAGTGCTTCTGTGATAACAATTGTATTTAGCTTGCAGATATGATGCATGTACTGGAAACGAAACTTACGTTGTGGGAGGAGGACTGCTAGTGATCGCCTTACTGTTGGACACGGTGTCACGGTCAACATGGAAGTGCCATTGTGTTTGATGACTTGAAATTGAGCTCACCGTTCGCGTTTTCTGAGAGTAAGAAGACACATTGATGAGCAATCAGTAACTCGTGGTTGATCGATGATCAGTAGCGACTTACCGGGCACGTAAGCTATCGGAAAACGTAAAGTCTCTTTGTTAGTTTATGTCAACAAAGGGGTAAAATGGGACTTACGTTCGCATCCACTCTCGTGCTTTTTCATTCTGAGTCTGATGAACCCTGGCCTCCTCTTAATAATGATAATCAAGAATCTCAATTGACTTACTCAGGCTTGCCCATCCAGCGTTTGGTGGCTTCCCGCTGACATTGACTCTTGGAATGTGGCGCTGGGGCGATGTTCACCATGGTTGTGCATTCACCATGTTTTAAGGTTCAGAGAAGACGATGCTCTGCATCACGTTTTAAGGTTCAGAGAAAATGATATTCTGGCGGCATCCGAAAGCTGACTCATCACCCCTATCAGAAGTGGCAATGGAAGTATTTCATTAATCCGACTCAGGCTGTCCCAAGGCTCGAGCTATGTATATGAATCACGGCATTGCAACTCTCACATGCCGCATTGCCAGCGTACAAGTGTACATGCTTTTGTTCAGTTCCACCACTTCCCTGTTTCCTTTGCCTTGTCATATTGTACGATGGCCCCCATTTTGTTGGAAAACGCCATGTAAGTAAATTCCATGCACCTCATCTGTATAATTTACTGAACTTGCCCGTGACTCAAGCTTCAAGCACCATCTCAACCACTGAAAACGCTCCGCAATCCTGTCTTTTCCCCATCTCTCAAGGCTCTAGATTTGTGCTTAGTTGTGTCAGTGACCACCTTCACTATTTCATGCATTACTAAACAGTTAATAACACTGGAGAAATTCTGTAGAACATTTACACCGAAGGCCACAGGTTGGTCTTACCCATGATCAAGTGTTCGATACCATCCGGAGTCCTTTATGGACCACGATCTCTTTGTTCTTCTATAGTAGACACTGTTTACCTCTCACCTTACAAATACTCACAACAATCTATAGACAGACAATCCCGAGCCACTTGGTCTTGCTCGTCCCCTCTCTAACCACTATCGTACATCACCCGCTGCCATGCTGAGTATGTGGAAGTCGTTCTCCATTGGAATCGCTGCAGGTTGACGATCACAGGGGCATGTCACGTGGACCGCGTCAGTCCATTCATTGCAACAAGGCCAATCATGTTTCGGCAAGGTGAGCACGAAATTTCATTGGACGATGCACGACAAAAAAACAAGTATATCCAAGACACGCGCGTGTTTGTTTGGATGAAGATCTGCACTTTTTTCGCGTATTCACACCGTTACTTCTCTCTTGATCACGAATACACATCGGAAATGTATTCTGTTTTTTTTTCTGGTAGGTTTGTCTTTAGCCTTTGTATGGTGAGTCTGCTAACAGCATTGTTTAGCTGAGGCCCCCTGCTCAGGGTTGAACTTTCCCGAGCAGTTAGAGCATCCCTTATATCCTCCTTTCCATGATCCTCACAATCCACGCGAGCCCGGTGGCATCGGTCACATCGCTGGCCCACTTTCTACTGGCTCCGACCTCCACTCTGTTATGAGACCCTGGACGCAGCCTGTGTTTAACCCGCAACTCACGCCAGCGCTCTTTGGCCCAAGCTACACCTCTACCGAGCTTGGCGACATTTTACGGTCGTCAGTCCAGTCAGCTCACTCCTCTACGTCCACCATGTTCCTCGAAGGGCATGGTCATCTGCATTCAGCTGGCCACAATGCAATCACTCTAACCCCAGATGCCCCAGTGTCTACTCCGGCCAACAATACCCTTACAAACCCAGTAGACCACACATTCACAAATGGCACCTACCCCACACTCACGAGCTCACCTGACGACACACTCGTGAACATGGACGATGACACGCTCGCGAACCCGGCCGACGACACGCTCGCAAACACAAAGGGCATTGCACCCGTATACCCACCCAACAGCTCATTGCCTCACCCATCGAGTGCTACCCAAGAAGAGCACCCTAAGGCCAATAACTCCTCTTGGCAGGCCTGAAATCCAACTCATCCGGTTATTCCTGTGTGTCAAGTGAAGAAGGGAACACCGCTTACCATCAAAGAAAAGGCAAAACAGGCTGTTTCTAGAGAGCAGAATGTGACTAAGCGGCAAGCACTCGAGGCAGCGGTCAACTCACAACTATCCGACAACAACGCTTGTCTTGTAGCTATTGCGCGAGAACATGCCGTCACACCAAAATATGTTTTCGGCCTTGCCAACTCGGTGATGAATTATCATCAAACACGGAAACCTCAGTTGAAGAATGCGCTTGTCCACGCAAAGGCGGTCAAGGTCAACAAAGGTGTGTGGTGGTATATCATTCAATCATAACCTATAACGGGCATTGTATCTGACCAGACCGAGTGCCTGGCGAACGCTACATGCTTGCTCAGATAGTGCAGATGGTCAAGGAGGATCCCAATATGCAAAATCTGACCCCCGAGAGCAAAGAAAAATATATCAAAGATTTGTCGTACACCCGCGAGACCAAAACTCACAGCATGCGAGCGAACAATGCTGCCGTCACTCAAGATGTTGTGGCAACCAGTCACCGCATTACATCGGAGGTTTGTCCGTCACATTGTTTGGGAGGAATGCGAGCTCATCAGCCTGGTAGCTTGAGGCGTTGCGACAGCGGACTGGTATTTATGCCTCTCTTTTTATCACACGTGGACATATCAACAACACTGTACAAACTTCTTGGTTTGGGACTGACGATTCCGACGTATTCTGGGAAGATGTCATCAAGCACCCTGTGGTGGATATCGCCCGGCTTTATGAACAGTGGACCTGTGCCAAAGGGAAAAGTAAGTTTTTTTGTTTCACATGTCAGTCGTCTTGCTAACACCTCTTAGATCTGGAAGAACACGATTCACTAGCCAATGTACACAAGCAGGTCACAGCGGAGATAATGAACGGACTCAGTACGTTTGCCAAACCCTCTTAGGCTTCGTTCTCATTGCCTTGTAGAGAATGCAACAGGCAAACACGATATCGTCATGAACTATGTTAATTATGAAGTCTCAATTGTTGCAACGTATGGTGTACAGCTTGTGGGGTGGCCGAACGGTGTACCCTTCACAAATCCCTCAACGATCAGGACCGTGGGTGAGATCCGAAAGCTGCGAGATGATCTACGCTCTGGTGCGTGTCATTGGAAGAAACTATCGAAGAGGGAGAGGGAAGAGTTCGCGCATAGTCTCGACGCGCGCCGCAAAGCTGGGGAGCAGGTCCAGAAACCTCGAAAGAAGTGCGCTGATGCTGGGAAGACGCGAAAGCGTCAGGCATTGACCGAGGACGGAGAGGCCAATGCGCGCCACAAAAAAAACAAGGTGACGAACGCAAAGGCATCCAAGAGCACGTCGAGAGCCCCACCCAAGAGTGCAGAGTTTGTAGAAGAGGAGAGCAACTCAGAGGAGGACGAGGAGTACTAGCAGTGAAAAAGCATTGTATATACATGTTACACTACACCAACAATGTTGTTTCAACCCTCTACGCCTGTCCGAGCACATATAACAAAGCACGGTGTTGATATTCCTTCTGGTTGTTGAGATATGGACTCGTTCGGCGCGTCCTACAGCAAGGATGACCCACACGTGACACCCGACGCCCCAATGCTGTCATACCCCCTGTCATTCCCCACTCCGAGTGACACATCCTCTGCCATATATGGTGTCAAATGAATGACGTGCCGATGCTGCCGATCTATTTATTCACTGCACTCTGGGCACATACAAATTTAACTTACACTGTAGATTTCTAGGTCTTATGTTAGGGAGTTATCCAAGAGATATTGAAGGAGGCGTGATTTTATAAAAGCCCCTGCCAACTAGAGCTGCACATGTCAAATTACATCAACTCTAATAAGGGGTCTGACATGGGAGTCACAGGTGCCAAAGACATAAAACTCTAATGCCGATTTACGGGAGGCCAACCACCACCACCATCACGCGTGATTTTTTACCATAATTAGTACCTTTGTCATGTCTGTGATAGAAGCAACAACGGGTGAATTTGAAATACAGGGGGACTCCAGACACCAGGTCTAGAACAACATACAGTGCGTGAAAAATGACAGAATGTGCAATGAAAGAGGAATACAGCAGGTAGCGACTGAGTGCATGATGCGAGGACACGAACGGGACATTGAAATACAGTTTTCTACGGCCAGTTGAAACAAAACATTAAAGATATCAATGTAGAGCTACAACAACAACTTACAAGTGCACAAAAATTTGATGGTTGGATAGACTCGGATATGCTCTTCAAGTACTTCTGTAAAAAAAATTTGAATAGAAATTTGGTGTGCTTCGAGCTCAGCCATGGACACAATGAGGAGGTCACTTTTGTTGCAACGACCACTGGATGAAACACGTGACCAATTAGGAAAAATTACGCTAATAACTATTAGGAAAAATTACGCTAATAACTATTAGGATTGGCTAATCATATGTTATCAGTTTGACGATCTCACTCGCTGCTGGCACAGGATGCCCTGTCATCATCACTCAGCGCGATCTCTTCTCCCTCTCCGTCCTCCTCCTCTATGATTGGAGCCAATTTTGGTTGAGGAATAGCTGGAGCAACCTTTCCAAGAGTGGGCCGCTTCGCTGTGAACTTCCGTCCTTCTGCCTTCACCCACACCTTTTTGTCGGTCCAAACCTGCAGTACGTTGTGATAGCGCACTCTTTGTGCATTATTCTCAGCCTTTCTCACCTCCTCAGCCTTCTTCCAAGCTACCAGTGCCTCTGCATGTCTTTCCCTTTCCTTTCCTTGTGCCCTTTTCTCTACAGCTGCTCTTTCCTGTCCCTCTTCAAACTCAACGACTTTCACATAAAACTCGTCACCAGACAACAACCTTGGTAAGCCGTCTCCCAAAACCCTTCCCTGTTTAACCCCCATTCTTTTTCTTCTCCTCGTAGTGAGCCAGTTGACTCCGCAGTTTCGAGCAATACATCTCATTCAAGATGTTTGCGGCCTGTGAAGCAATCAAGTGTTGCTTTAGTGCTGCATAAGCGACTTTGGATTCGCGAAGTGCTGCGAGCAGCAGCGCTTCGTTCCGCGTCTTGGGTGACAAAATCTAAGGAATAGGCAGGAGTGCCCAACTAGGTACTATGAGTAATAGGACTAACAAAACAATGTAAGTACTCACCTCAGCCGCTGCCTGGAAGGGGCGGAAACGACTGAGGTGCTCAGGAAATGAGTCCGGACCTTTAAGTACATGGGTGGAGATGTGCTCACATAAGTCCGATGTAACTCCGGTCTGGAACACCCGAAACCGGGTGCTAAATGTCATGGAATGGTAAGGATAAGAATAGAAAATGATGGAACGAACCATGAATAAACATAAGAGAGCATATAGATAGAATGCGATGAATAGGAGTGCATACTGAACAATTCCGAAGGTTCCGAGGTTCCGGAGTTCCCGCGCTCGTTCCGGAGTTCCTGCGCTGTTTCCAGAAGTTCCGGAAACACTCGGAAATACTTCCTGAGGGTCCGGAAGTGGATTGGACTTCATGGAACTGGTTGGGAAGTGTCCGGAAGGAGTTATATTTTGTCATTGGATTCAATTTCGGTGATAGGGAGGCATGGTTTTTTTATCAGGGAGATTAGTTGAGCCATGTTGTGTTGAAGGCGGATTTCAGAGTCGATTGAAGCTGATGTGACAAGTCCTGACAGTGAGGTTTCTGCGAGTCTCTGGATGACTTCATTGAGCTTGTCGCCTGTGGTTGACATTGAGGACGCTTCACTGGGTTCATCAGGCTCACCGTCTTGTGAGTTTTTGGCAGCCGTTGACAGCTTTCGCAGGAGATCTGCAACCACTCTCACGGATGTCGATGGAATGATGGGGCGGTGGGATTTTTCGGATGTTTCTTTGCTTGGTGCCATCATGCTGTCACTGACAATGTTACGGTCGAATGGCCAGACACCAGTCTTCCAGAAGGAGGTGCAAATCAAGTCGGCTGTGAGCGCACGAAGATGAGCACGGCCATAAATTGTAATGAAATTTGTCTTTGTGATTCCTTCCCCTTTTGTGCTTTCCCATTGATCCCTTTCTTCACTCCAAGCATTTCAGGACTGTGAAAATGACCACATCCAGCCCTTGGTAGACATGGGTTGTGTGTGCAGGGTAGCAAAGCACGTGAATTTGATTTCTCCATGCATGTTCGAGGAAGCTGCGTGTGTAGTGTGAGTTGTGGCCATCAACGATGAGGAGGTGATCTCGTCCATTTGCTTTGGCTTTGGTATGTTTGTCGAGTTCTTTGATCCACTCAACACCAATCTCCCCATCTGTCCAGCCTTTTCTCAAATAACCAAGTCTGGATTTACGAACAAGGTGAGCTGATTGATTTGTTACTTAATGGAGGTTAAACTCATGAAGCATTTGCAGGGTTATCTTGCTTCCACTTCACTTGATATGCATTTTCTTTGAGAATAACAGCAGGTGGCTGTGAGGTGCCATCTGCACATACTGTCACGATGACAGTGACGTTCTCTCGGCTTCCGGTACATTGCTGATATTGTGGACCTGGCCTTTTCCCTCCAATAACTCGCTCTGTTATGCTTGGTCTAGTAGGACAAGCGTGGGACTCTTTAAGGAAGTGTGGGTCAAGGGTTCAGTGAGACAATGACTGCATTGTCGTTGAATAAAGAGCTCTGGCTGTGTTGCCAAGCTTGGAGTGGTTCAAGGGGTGTTGGCACAGAGGCACAACGACAAAGGAGTTGTTGACTTAAGAGTACAAGGAAGGTAAGAGTAGGTTCAACTTGGGAAAGTACATCGAGTAAAGTATGGGGTTTATATAGCTGAGGGAAAGAAGGCTATAGAACGTGATAGAATGCGAGTGACTAAGTAATGAGTCATATGCTGAGTAATATGTGGAATGCGAGAGAAGGCCAAGGAAGAATTATGTAAGCCACGCTGCCTTGGTTGGACTTGAACCAACTACAAGGTCGTAAGTACAAGGACATGAAAGGAAAAGGAAACAACTAAGTATGAATCGTAACACGCTCCCTATCACCAGATTGGGGCACGATGCCAATTTCATCAGTGGCGAAAATACAGTCTTCGTCAACATCCAACTTCTCATAGACCTCTTTGAGAAGGTCAAACCAAGCCTTGTGGGTATGCGGATTCACCGCACGACCACATTTAGAATCAAGGGTGCGTGACCATGACATCTTGAGCTTGTCTGAGTGCTTGATGACAAAGCGCTGAGTCCATTGCTTCTTGACGCCAGGAAAGGCAGCTCCGAGTCATGCTTTGCAGATCTCGTTAACATGTTCACAAAGGCGCTTGTGATTGAGTGGAAATCCCCGATTTGCAAGCTCTTCAGAGTATGCAATGACTTGCTCTGCCTCCACTGTGGTAAGCCATGATTTCTCGGCATTAGCCTCTCCTAAGGATCTTCCACCAGCTGCAAGCCGAATCAAAGTTGAGTAGGATAGTTTAACCAGCTGTCCTGTTGCATCGAGATGTGTCATCTCGAAGTCCTGACAGATTTTGCGTGCACTTTGGCAGTGGACCAGTGGTGGTTTAGCGAGCTCGATGTGGTATGCTTTGACGGCCCGAGACATGAGCATATCATGAGTATTTCGTGCTTCCACCTGTTTTCTGGCTATAGACTTAGCACGGCCAGGCATTGTAGAGCATGCAGAGTAGGTAGAATGTTTTTGACGGAGTTTGTTGCTGCCAGATGGACCTCGGGATGGACCCTGACTTGGTGCCATGACAGTCACTCAATGTTCCTTACACCAACTCTCCAAAACTCCACCAATGCCAATAAAGAAAACATTGCCAGACTCTTCAGATACCACCCCTTCCATTCCAGTCCTTTTGGATGTGTCTCCATGAAGATTGGTCGAACAGTACTCATTTTGAATGTTGAGACCACAGAATTGCCATGTTTTGCCAAGCTTCACCACCCATTTTTCAATCTTTTTCTCGGTCAACCTCCCTCAATATTTTTGTCTGAGCAAAAGATTGTTATCAATTATATAGAGATACTAGCACTTGTAGAATAAATGTGTTGCAGCAGTAGTACAAAGAAATTGGTTCATTGAATGATCTTGTTTCAACTGCGCGTAGATGACTGTACAGCAAATGAAAGCATGAACAACACGAACTACATGATTATGGGCATGAATGATGTGATGGAAACACTGGCAACACGACAAAGAGAAAAAAAAAACTACTTCACGCAAGGGCGTTTACTGCCTGAAGCCACGGCTGCAGTGAATGTTGCCACATTGGCATTCCTGCACTTGTCTCCAGCTGAGGCAGGTTCATTCATGGGCATGGCAACGAGCATGAACTCTGGTTGAACGGGGACACCTAATCTTGCCTCCTTGAGTGATAGCAAGAGAACGGCAGTGGCGGCAGAAGAAGGAAGAGGAGCACCAATGAGCTTTCCGGGATGAGCATATTCGGGATGGTGGAGGTTGAGGTGTTGCTCCATGTTATACCTCCAAATTCCTTCCCTCCAAGCGGTCTCGTGAGAGCATGGTGGCAATGGGCACAACGGGCACACGATGGGAATGTTTCAACAAGGTCGCTTTTGTGAGCCTTTGTCTGCATAGCCGAACTTAATCAGAACTTGGGAAGGGCAGTTGGTAAGGAACTTGACCTTCTGCGACGTGATCTTGAGCTTGATGGTGCACTTTGGGTGAGCAAGCTGAGACTGTCCACAAAACCTGCAGGGAGAGAGGTGGTTGACAGGAGAGATCAATGATTCTTCGATCCCTCATATGAAATGAAGGATGTGTTGGCCCATGTGCGAACGTATGTTGTCCGTTGACTTGCGGCATTGTGGACAAACCACTTTGATAGCAGTCGCCTTGGAAGACGACAGCTGGGATGTTGCCGGCTCGCAAACAAGCGCGGGAGTACCTAAAAATGTGTCAGAATGTGAAGAAAGAGTGTAGTCGATCACATACCATCTGTTGCACGATATGGGAACTGCTCACTCATTGCCTCAGTTACCCAAATCAAAGTGAGAGTTGATACCAGCATCTTCATCTCAAGCACGCATTTCCAAACGAGATCGATTGCTGTTAAGAGAATTACATTGTCGAGCAACCATGTGACACTGCATGAGTTGATCTCTGCTGTCTTCTCGGGGGGAAGGTATGCTGATGCCTCTATGACAGAGGGATTGATTGGCTCTATGAGTGATCCCAACATGGCTATCTCGATGACTTTCTCAGTTGTCATTCCTTCGTGCCCAGGAATTGAGGAATCTGTCTTGAGGTATGCTCCATCCCAGACCCATGCTGACTTTGACTCTACTTCAGGCCCGGGTTCTGCTGGTTCGCAAATGCATGGGAGGAGGGTAAGTATGTTCCCCATCACTTTGACTTTCAAGCCGTTAACCTACAAAGTCTTGAGGTTGATATCATCGCAAGAAACTCCATTCTCCTGAATGCTTGTTGAGTGAACGAGGGCAAGTGCAGTCGTGTGATCATTGAGACGAAAAAGTGTGACAAATGGATTGTCAACAATGAAGGATGACTCCAAAGATTCAGAGGAAGGGGATGATATGTCGCAGTGCTTGTTCACAGGAGTGAAACTGTGTACTCGAAGAAGACGATCATGAGATTTTGCAGTGAATCCCTCATTGAACAACAGGCGACAGATGGATGCCTTGTGTACCCATTTGCCCTTGCACAAGAGGTAGTCGGCAGGGCGGACACCCTTTCCAGAAGGCGGTGGTGGAGACATACTATCAGAGAGGGGTGAAGTCATTTCGGAGGCGCCTGGGCCACTACTGGTGTCTCCCATCTCGCTCTCAAGCTGATCCTCAAACATTGGACCGAACTCCTCTTCTATAGGATTCACCTCCCTTTCGAGGACCTGAGCCGGCTGCATAGCATGCTCCACTACCACTGGACCAGTATCTTCCATGAGATTTGACATGGTCTGCGCGGGCTCGGATGAGATTGTACTGGTATCTTCTCTGTCGTCCTCCTGATTGATTCCCAGATATTTTCCTCTGCTGAAGATGCACAGCATGTCAACGCCTTCGATCACAAAGATGGCATCATAGTAGTGAAATGAAGTCCAGTTCAAGACCGCAAAAAGACCACAGACTGAACTGAACTGGACCGATTTGGACCAGTCCAAGTGGTCCAGTTTGTCATGATTTAAAGTGGTCCAGTCTTTCAATTTTTGGCAAAAGGTAAAAAACCGGTCTTTCGTGGGACCAGTTGTGTGCCCCCATGGACTACCTATTTGGGGGTACTTCCTCAAATTTTTGCATATTTTAACTATTTTTCCCACTTTTCTATGACTAGTACAATATTTATGGTATCTGAAATGACATGCAACACGGAAACGGCCATATCATGTGACCATGTGAGCCGATTTCTATGACCCGGAGACCGATTTGAAGCCAAGACCAAGTATCACAACCCGGCCCGCAAGCCCAAAGCATGATTCCCACGCTAACACGTGATACAAGACCGGTCTTCCAAAAGACCGGTTTTGAACTGGTTGCAACTGATGGTTGGACCCATTTGGACTGATTGTGTCAGGTTTGGTCTGGTTTTTTGATATTAATTAATTATTTAGACTGGTCCGGGTCCGGTCTTTCCTAAAAAGGGTCAAAAAACCGGACTGGACTGGACTTGAGAACACTACATTATAGTCGTAGTCCTCTGGGTAAAGCAGAGAGATTGAAAGAATGGCAACTGTGTCATTATGGCCATTGAACCAAGCTGCTTGGAGGTTACAGTTCTGAACAAAGATATTGCCCTTCCACATATCCCGGTTGATGTGGTCAATGTGCTCAGAATGCGTGAGGTTGAGTCGACGGTGACCACGATGAAGATCAGGGTTCCTCGAGTAATCTCCACTGATGTCTTGTGCGGAGCATAGCTGGTCAATGGCTTGCTTGTAGTTGATGCCGCTGTTATGACCTCCGCACATCCGGACATATGCAAACAATGTTTTGATGGCATTGGTGCCGACATTGGGGAGGAAAAATGTCGAGCCAGTGTCAAGACGAAGTTGCTTAGCAGCACAGAAGATGACATTTTTGATCATCATCATAGTGTCGTAAATCAGGAGATTGGGTAGGAATGCCGTGCAATGGATGCAATAGAAAGAAACAAGGAGGTGAGTGGCTGTGCTCCAATGGCGGATTTGTTTGAACAACGAAAGACCAGGATTGACAAAAGGCTCGAGAAGATTGTGAAGGATTGTGCTGAGTAGTGAGATTGCTTCCATATCAATGATGGCATCAATGTCAGGGATCTGTCCAGGCTGGGTATATGGTGGCTTTGTGGGATCGATCTGTCCAAGCTGGATAACAGCGTGAATGAGCTCTACTGCATGCGGGACATCCTGAGGGTCTTCAGGAAACAAGAGCTTGTGTGCCCGCTCCTTGTCACATCTGTCAAGTCAACATAGGTAGTGAAGTAGGATTTTTGAATTGACTCAATGTCCGTTGTTAGCGAGCAATCCATGTGAAGAGCGGAGCAATGTGCAAAAGCCTAATTGCTCAACTTAGCCCTACTAGCTCATCTAGGAGAAGAGACAACTTACGTTTCAAAATGTACTTGTAGTCGAAGTCTAAAGTCATGTCGTGTGGACCCACATACAGGTTGAGGCCAGTGAGTCCTGAGAGGATGCCATAGATAGAAGAAGACAGAATGAGCTTGGACTGCAGAAACACCTTGTGCCCAGCTTTGCAACATATGGCATCGCCATCCATTGCAAATGACCAGAGTGGCCCAACCTTCTTGTGGGCATCGGTGTTATACCACGAGCCAATCATATTATACATCAGTGTCTCCCAGTCAACATGATCCTCCTCCTTGCACAACGACACTGCTAGCACTAGTGTTTCGAAGTCCAGTTGCACAACTGGTCAAAGACTGGCAACTGGACTGGACTGGACTGATTCACAACTGGACTGCAGTTGCCAGTTGCCGACTTTTGAGATGAAAAGACTGCAGTTGCAACCAGAAAAAAGACCGGTTGCAACCGGTCGCAACCGATGCACAGCCACCCCCTATGTACTACCCTATTTTCCCTGATTTTTCCGGATTTTTCCTGATTTTTCTGGACCATTATGGACGTCACTCGATCTTTTTGATGAATATGGAAGTTACATTGAAAGATATTGATTGTTATGTCACATAATTCACTCTATAACCTATATATACACTCCTTAAGACACATACATGTGTATATTTTGTCAGTCACGATTGATCTTGCCTTGACATGTAATTGATGATATTTGAGATATCAGTGCAGAAAACATGCTGTTTTAAAATGATCATATCTCCACGGCGTGTGAGCCGTTTCGCTTGACCCAGGGACCGATTTGTAGCCAGGAACAGATACTATTTTTAGTTTCTCCCACGCTAAGCGAAAAACCGGTTTCAACCGGTTGCAACTGGTTTTTATCGGTTTTGGTCCGGTCCTAATGAATTAATTAATTAAATCGGTCCGGTTGCGGTTGCCTTCCTAAATAGGCAAAAGACCGGACCAGACCGGACTTTTAAACACTAGTTACTGTCAATTTTGTGAAAATTCATCGCATTCCGAATTGGCCAGAGTGTGGGCTTCAATCAAGTGGGCATTTGGTCAAGTGCAAATGGATGATGAAACTAGTAAGGGGAGTAGACGGACCATACGTCAGTATGACAGACTGTGCTTGGTGGTAAGTAGAGTGAGCAATGAGTGCTTGAGCATGCATCATCATGGTAATTTGGAAACAACATATAATTGGAAGCCGCCAGGAACTCCAAGCTGTAGACACACTTGTTGAAAAACTGTTACAATACATATGGCAAACTCGAACTTGACCATGCCTCTCTCTAACCATTGGCAGACCTGCATGAGGCAAAGCATGAGCACCTTGGCCATCCCTATCGCCAAGTGCTCGAAAAAGAGTATGACAACAGTTCAACCCAGTTCCATAGTGATTAAAGGTCCAGTTGCGCAACCTGTAAAAGACTGGCAACTGGACTGAACCCAACTGATCGCAACTGGACTGCAGTTGCGAGTTGCCGACATTTGAGATGAAAAGACTGCAGTTGCAACTGCTAAAAAAGACTGGTTGCAACCGATGCACAGCCACCCCCTATGTATTACCCTATTTTTCCTGATTTTTCCTGATTTTTCTGGACCTTTATGAATGTTATTTGAGTTTTTTGATGAATATTGATGTTAGCCAATGACAATATTGATTAACATGTCATAGAATTCATTCTATCATGTATATACACTCTCTAAGTCATATATTTACCTATATATCATTAGTCTGTGTTGAGAATTGAGTCTATGATTGGTTTTGACTTCACACGTAACTTGATAATATCTGATGTATCACTACAAAAAACATGCTGTTTTAAAATGCTCATATCTTCATAGCGTGTGAACCGTTTCGCTTGACCCAGGAACCGATTTGTAGCCAGGAGCCGGTACTAATTTTCGTTTCTCACACGCTAAGCGAAGTAACGGTTGTCACTGGTTGCAACCACCAAACAACCGGTTTTTATCGGTTTTGGTCCGGTCCTAATGATTTAATTAATTAATTAAATCGGTCCGGTTGCAGTTGCCTTCCTAAAAAGGCAAAAGACCGGACTGGACCGGACTTTTAATCACTAACAGTAACACCCAATTAGCAACACGGGAAACCACAAGGCAATGGCATCCATTACTTATATGGTATTCTTTATTCTTTGCTCCTCTGACTGCAATTCCACCATCACCCCTACCACTGGTGGTGGGCGAAGCCCACCAACAAGGCATGACGCTCCCACACCACCTTGAAGGGGGGAGGAAGGGATATGCATGAAACCGTGCTATGCAGGCACAATTCATCACTTTTAGACTTAGTATTTACGGAAAGACTTTGCCCAAACATCTCGAGCAATTGAGTTATCAGAGCAGAATTTTGAATTAGTGCCTCATCATTCAGATATGGTGTTCATGCAGACTGGTTTTCACACTTCAAGGGCGAAATTCAGAAATCCGCTCTGATAACCTTGTAGCCATGACTGAAAGAATTAAAAATGTTGCAGTGTGTGAAACAATCCGACCACAGGACATGCCTGCTTAGCTCTTGCAAGTTTATTGCCCCTATCCACTGTAACTGTAGGCAGCCGATCAGATTTGGCAAAATATGACCAAAATAGGCAACTCATGAAGAAACAACTCCCTGTGATCCATAACTGAGTGTAATCAAAGTGTTATGTGCCATCAAATAAAGCCTGTTGGTTATGGAATGCTTCACTCATACATTAGGTATATTTCTACCACAGTACAAAGCTCGAAATAAAATGTTATTGACAAGAAATATGCCGGTTTCAAGATTTTGCCTGAAATAGGGGTTTTCCACTTATATAAGTGTCATGCTTTGTTGGTGGGCAAAGCCCACCACCACTACCACGATCTACCAAAACCTCTGCGAGACACAATCCCAGTAGACCATTACCACACTCACAACGACCCGCATTGGGTGTCTTGATGAAGATCAACACAAATGAACGTGGGTCTAAGTCACTCATGTTTTCATCGTTGCAATGTCTGACTCACCTCAGTGGCAATTTGAGGAACATAAAGTGGTGGAGGTCAACCAACATGCACTGATATACAAAGTCCTTTCCCGCTACGCAGGCAAGTTCACCTGTAAGCATACATTTGTAGTGCCCTGTTCTCAACAGCTCGGTTTGATCAGTATTTCGAGAACTGCTTCAAAATGCTAATGATGCTGCTTCCCCCGCTGTTGAAATATACTTTCAGATTGCTTCCTGTCTACTTCGAGGGAGTGAAAAGGTTATAAGTAATGTCATTCCACTGACATTGACTAATCTGGAGTTGAGCAATGTAAGGGAGTGTATCCTTGTTGCAGCTGCTATACCGATATCTTGTTATGCTTCGATAAAGGCCAGAGGCCAACGTCGCACAATACCCGGCAGGGACTAGACCCAACGATGGACAGAAGGAGGGATGGGGAGACCTTAGACTTAGAACACACGCTA